>JACEFZ010008828.1:80000-90947 GCA_014155875.1 Cepaea nemoralis
TCCTGAGTCAGCCACAATTCGGATATTAATTTGAATGCGGTTGTTGCCCAAAGAGGGTTATGGTTTTGTTTCGAGGACGTTCGGTGTGTCCCTTTATAGGCAGGCAACGCTGTAAGGATACACAGGGTGTATAGATATGTTTTTATCATCAATTACTGAATGAAGTTTGACCCATTTGATGTGCCGCAGAATATAGGTCAGTAGGATACACATATAAAGAAAAGGAGAAAGCACTTAAGTCCAAAAAACAAACAAACCTATCTATCGAGGGTATGTAAATAACAAGGGGCACGCTCGCTCGCGCGCGCGCACACACACACATACTATACACATATAATCGTTAGGAGGTTACACTGATAATGTCGGCGGGGTCGAATGGCTGTTCGAAGGTGCGCTCGACGTTTACTAAGAGAAAGACCGGCCACCTATTCCTCCGTACATTCAAGCCTACAATATATGATGGCCCTAGCCCTTCATAGTTGAAGTCACCAAGGGTTATCAATACTATATTTACATAATTATGACACTGTGTGAAGTACTCATCTACGAACAAAATAAATAGTGGTATAAACTCCATATGTAGCAAGCACAACAGGAGGCTTCTACGAATTTTCCCGCCTTTTTATCTTCTTTACTCTCGTGGGCGTGGATCCAACATGGTTATGACTCCCAGTCGTCGTTCTCCTTTTTCAGTCCCCACCATGAACGCTATCTTTAACCCAGTCTCTTACAATTATCCCACACATTCTCCGCTATGTGTGCCTACCCGATAGTCACCCTGCCCTCAAACGTTGTGCACCCGTTGCATCGCGATTTGATACATTCCCTCGGGCTCTTTGACTTGACTAGGAGAAAGTCAGCTTCTCTCTCCCGGCCGTTTGGCATCCGTATCCGCCACTTCATCCTGGGCAGAATGTCAGACGGGCCTGCGTGCCCAACTCTTAACCCTTTGGAAATAAAGATTGTTCGTTCGTTCGTTCAGTATATCACAATGAATACCCTTGCCGCCATGTTGCCTTCTTCATACTCCATTCATAGTTACAGGAGTCGCATTTCTGCTTGTGCCCATGGGAAGCCAGTTTATTCTCTCGGTTGTTATTACTGTGCTCGTTGATTGATGCTTCCTATCCCTCAACCTCCTTTCTGATGTGGAAAGCGTCCCTCGCATGGTGTCTCGCTCTGCCGTCAGCTACTTCTGTCGCGGCTTCGCTGCGGTGGTGAGAAATCGGACAACAAATATGGTGTCCAGAGCGAAGTGGGATGTCTTGCAGTTCGCAGTTTTCGGGGTTAAAGGTTATTGATTCTACTTGACACGTCAGTAAAGGTCCGTTTCTTAACTGGTTGGGTTCCGAGAACCAGGCTATGAAAGCAAACTCACTGTCACATAGTCATTACTGCGCCAGGTTGTTTGAGTGGTTCCGTTTGCCTCCAACATGAGGCTTTCTTGTTTCAGCGCCCAAGTTTTCCATTATCCTTTCAGTGCCTGTTGCTTCACAACATGAAAAGTGAAGTCAAGGAAATCTTGTTACACCACGATTATTTTGTGATAACCCAGTATTTTGAGACCAATCGGTGATATTTTTATTATAACACCACCACCTTTAGTGTTGATTTGTGTGGAATAATTTATTCACTCATTGGTATCATGCAACAGGTACTATGCAGAACGTCGTCCTCATCACTGCCCGCCGGAAAGACTCTCGATCTTTCCTCGATTCACCTTTCCCGTGCTATACATTCATATCTCTGGTAAATAAATAATACAAACTTTTCTATTCTACACGAATCCGGTCAGGTTCCCATTGATTTCCTTGTTTTCCTATCGTTTCAATTGTCGCTTCGTCCATTTTCACTCCCCTACCCCTCCTTGTTCAATACGCCTCACTACTCTTACACCCCCCCCCCCCCCCTTTCCTTCCACCATCGTGTCTTAACAACCTAGCTGAGTATCTCTGACTCCTTGTATTGATCACCTTCTCCGTCAGATTGAAGTGAGCAAGACAGTGCTAACTATTTTCTGCCGTTACCACAGGGAGACAAGATTATATATATATATATATATATATATATATATATATATATATATATATATATATATATATATATAGAGAGAGAGAGAGAGAGAGAGAGAGAGAGGAGATACACAAAGCTCTGATCAATAACCTCGTGTCCACACTGTCTCATATTCTATAGCTAAATGATGAAATATTATCTTCGTTGACTCGAGATCTTTGCCGAGTAAGGGAGGGGAAGAAGGGGTGGTGATGAAAGCTGTACTGTATAAAACAGAACAGACATGACCTATTTTCCATTTTCCAGTAGACTACTGAAAAATATCACTTACATTCCTCAAGCCGGTTTGCGTTGCCTATTAATGGCCCTACTTTTTATTTCAGTCACACACTTCTATTGCTAACCTCCTGTGTTTTTCGCATTTCATTTGGGTGGTTCGGTTGTTGGTTGGTTGTTAATTGTTTTAACTCATACGCCCTTTGCATTGACGTCCCTGTGATCTGATCTCAGGATCCCTCGTTTAGCGAGACGACGAACGCAGACGACCCCGAAAAGATCGTGAATTTATCAGAACGAGGTTGGCATAGACTTTCCTCTGCAACCGGGGCGGTGCTGCGGTACCTCCACGGGTAAGGTGCTGTAGCGCTCTTCTTCCCTTCTCCAAGCCCAGAAACCAGATGTATGCGCTAGACCGGTACTGGGACTATACATCTGCCGAAGTGTATGGTGATTCTTTGAAAGTTCGTCAGACTGGAAACTCAACCTGGATATGTCGAACCACAAAGAAATGCGTCAAGGTCAGACCAGGATAAAACTTGGTCCTGGTCTGTCCACCTCACATCCCAGCCCCATATCCCACATTGTCTGTTTCAGGTAGCAGCCTGTCTAGCGCGGGAATCACGGTGGCGTAGTGGCTAGACGCGGGCCTGCTGGCCCCTTTTGTGATGAGTTCGATCCGCCTCGGGGTTGATTCGACTTTAAAAAATTTACCTGGGCTTCCAGATCGACTTGGCCGAAACTGGGTACCAGGAAAGACCCTGGGAAGTAAACGTTACTGATCACATCACCGACTGATTGTCCTATACAAACATTTATGCCCTTTGCACCCGAAGCTGGGTAAACGAGTCGTTAACTTTATTTGCTTACTGTCTTACTCAGAAAGAGAACCGTTTGGAGATTTAAAAAAAAAAAGAGTTGAGGAAACAACTGGCATAATGTGTAGGTTCAAGCGTATATTTTCTGGTTATCTTATTAATCTGCCGTTATCCTGGAATATGTGAAGCCTTAAAATATCACAGCCGTACAGCAGTGTCTGCTATGCAATCTTTTCTCACACACAACACAACACAACACAGACACGCAAGTGACGTGGCAAGGGCAACACTTCTGGCCTAGGGATACAACCTTAGTCTCCTCCCATCTCCACGCTTAATGTCATGTATGGCTTAGGCAAAATGTCGAACCGCTGTCTCGTTAATTAGTTAATTATCTTTCATTGTTCGCTTCATGTTATTATTGGTTACTTCCATCAGAACATTTAGAATTATAATTCCCCGAGTCGAGGGGTTCGGGATCAGTCGCACGCGATTTGGAAGCAGAACATTTTGCGTTGTTTTCCATGGTATGAAACCGCCGTTCAGAAAACAATAGTAAACTATTGAACTAAAATTACCTAGCAAATTACAAACAGCCAGTATATGATGCGGTTGATTGCAACGTCTTTAAAGAACATGCAACTAAATTCAACATGTGTTATTAAAACGCACTGGTTTTTCAGTTCTTGCTTCCTTGTAATGTGGGTCTCTTTAATGCATAGAAAGAAGTAGAGTGATGCACTGTTGAATGCTTGTCTGTGTTTTTTCTTTCCAGATCACCAAAAACTGGAAAGGGAAGCTCGGATATGCAGGTTGTTGAAGCATCCAAATATTGGTAAGTAGACATGTGTTTTTAGCCAGACTGGGTCCTGTTTGTGTGTTTTAGTAAGTAGAGCAAACATTTTATTCTCTCTCTCTCTCTCTCTCTCTCTCCTCTCTCTCTCTCTCTCTCTCTCTCTCTCTCTCTTCTTCTTCTTCTTCTTCTTCTTCTTCTTCTTCTTCTTCTCTCCACTATCTTTCTATGTCTATGTCTCTCACTTCCCTCCCCCCTCTCTCTTTCACTCTCTGTCATGTATATCTACACATCGTGCTGGCTCGCACAGGAACAAATACACACACACACACACAGGCACGCACGCACGCACGCACACACGTGTGTTCTATCTCTGTGTATCTCTGCACCTTGCCATTCTTTTACTGCTGACTGCCACCGAAAGTAATTGATTGTGGCGCACTGTAAGATATTCATACACTCATACACCTTCCCTCTCCTCACCCATCTCTCTCTCTGTCTGTCTGTCTGTCTGTCTGTCTGTCTGTCTGTCTGTCTCTCTCTCTCTCTCTCTCTCTCTCTCTCTCTCTCTCTCTCTCTCTCTCTCCAGATTATATCTGCTTCGTGTTGTTCTCGTGCTTATGAATATTCAGTCTTTCGTTTACAAAGCATATCTCGTCAATTCACTTCTTCTCTTGGCTTGGTTCGTCTTAAGCATGACGTTAATTGCTGTGTCATTTACTCAAATCTGCGGTATTTCTGCCACGACTCCAGCTTCATGGTCTAGCAGTTTTGCTGGAGTTGACTGCTACGTCCTGTAAAGGATATGCAACTAACATTCTTACACCTCTTCCATGGCAACACGTGTATGTGAGTCATGGACCACTTTACCATTTGCACTTACTGAAGAAGAAAATTGAGGCTGTTGAGCTTAAATGTTTCACCGCAATTCTTAATATGTCATTGACCAAGAAGAAGAAACATACGGAAATCGACAAGATCTGAACATCAAAGAAAACTGGCTTAGAGTATCATGTCTCGGAAACAAAATGCTGCCACCATGTTAAGCGACACGGTTGTTTGCAATAAAAATGTTTTTTTTTTGTGTGGCGTTAGTTCGCTTCGAACTTAAGCATAGTTCATACACATGCTACTAAGTCCAGTACACTGGACTCATTTTTGCGTGCGGATTAGCTTTCCCTATTACCAGTGTCCCCCACCGTCAGACGAACCCACTCTGACTTCTGGGGCACTTGTAATTTACGTCCCAAAGTCAAGGACGAGATGTCAACATTTTAGTCCAGCTGACCGGTGTAGATGTTAAACCCGCTATCTCTGCATCAGCACACCGGAAGTTTAAAAACAAACACTCTTATTCATTCGGCTATGCTAACCTCCGGGAAGAACAGTGATGCAGGGCGTGGTCCCTAGAAGAAGAAGCAGCACGACGATAGACACAGGACATTGCTGACAACTTGGTCATGGGGTCGCATGAGGCGGGGGACATGACCACAGATGGAGTCTTTTCGGCACGTAGATGAGAGCGACGTCCTGTAAAGGATTTGCTACATGATGATGGCAAAAGATCTACAAAATTTATTAGACATTGAATTAACAAAGAGTGCAAAGAAAGGACTCTCCTTGAATATCAAATAAACAGTAACAATGGTGATATCAAAGAAAAAGGTGACACCCAAATGTGAAATAGAGATAGACGGGAAAATTCTTAACCAAGTGGATACACTTAAATACCTAGGGGCATTTATAACATAAAATGGAAGATACACAACAGAGATTAAGAGCAGAATAGGGCAAGCAAAAGCTGCATTTCAGGAAATGAAGAATGTGTTATTCAATGTCACTATCATTGAATGTAAGAAAAGAGAGTGCTGAAGTAATATATAGAACCTGTTTTGCTGTATGGCTGTGAATCTTGGAATGTAAATGAGCAAATTAGGAAGAGATTGGAAGCAACAGAGATGTGGTTCCTGAGACGAATGTTGCGAATTCCTTGTACTGCCAAAGTAACTAAAGATGATTGCCTGAAAGAGGCAAATGAAACTAGAACATTATATACAACAATAAGAAAGAGGCGAACATCTTTCTTTGGTCATGTGATGAGAAGAGAGACATTGGAGAACATCGTGACAACTGGAAAGATCAAGGGGAAGAGAGGCTGAGGGAGATCAAGAGAAATGATGCTGGATGGATTGAGACGGTGGCATGGAGGAATATCAGTAGCGGATTTTATCCAGAAAACCAAACACCGAGATCTGTAGAGAGTCACGAACGCCTACGCCAGCCGGCATGGCACTTGATGATGATGATGACACGATAATGATGATGATGACACACACACACCGTCTCTGTCCGTCCGTCCGTCCGTCCGTCTGTCTGTCTGTCTGTCTGTCTGTCTGTCTGTCTGTCTGTCTGTCTGTCTGTCTGTCTCACACACGCACACTCATACGCATGCTCAAAAAGCATTATATGCGTTTCTGTGTCCCGTTTGATAGTGGGATTAGACTTGTTGTTTCATCCATTAGCCTACTGCGCCGTTTCGCATCGGCTGTTTACTGTTTGATTGCATTGCCTTTCTGGTATAATCCCGCATTGTTCCTAGTATAAGCCGTACACTTCAGCCCCGCAGCTATCTCATTGTTGCAGGCCCGTGAGTAGACAGAGCTGATGCGGCTTGTGTGTCTCTTGTAGTTCTGTTCCTTTCAATGGGCAATCGGACACCTGCAAAGCTGAGACAATGGCTGGCGTTGAATTATGTTCAGTTTTATATTAGGAGCCACGCTTGCATAGTGGTTAGAGCCCAGCCCTTCCAGGAGAGTGGTCCGGGTTCAGTCCTCAATCAGTACGGCTCTGGGATCGACCCAGCTTCATGGATAAAAGCACTCGATTTTAAACTTCCTGTGTACTGATGCCGAAGTAGCGGGTTCAAACCATAAACCGGCCAGCTGGATTAAAAAGTTGACTTCTCGTCCTTGACCCAGGGATGTAAATTACAAGTATCTCAGAAGTCGGAGTGGGTTCGCCTGATGGCGAGGAACACTGGCAAGAGGGGAAGCTAATAAATAATAATAAAAAACAACAACAACACCCAGGATACCTGGACATTGCTGTTGCTCCCTGAACCATTTTGTTAATAGCCGTGTTGTTGGTTCCCAGCTTTACTATGCACGGTTCAGGACTTGCTTTTCTCCACCTGGACCTTATGTACACCTCCGCTGTGACGAAAGAGTTTTGGGCGCAATACCGCGTTCACAATACAACTGCGGCGATTTTACAGCAGGCCACCCTGCGTTGGTTTTCATACAAGGTATGAGTGCCGTTCGTTCAGAAAGCAATGTGAAACTACTGAACGTAAATGCGCCAAGAGATCACAGACAGCCAAAATATGCTGGTGTTGTGTGCAACGTCCTGTAAAGGATATGCAACTAACTTGTTTACCTTATTCACTGTTCGCATGTATCTTCCCATTGTCAGCACCACTCTGTGGTTAGATTATTAGTCATCGCTTGTGTGTGCTACCACCAGGAAACATGAGCCGTCAGAACAGTAACATTCCACATACGTTAATCTGTGTGGAACATGTCTGTTGATGACAATTACATGCGATGGGTAATCTTGTTTAGTGTTTGTGTCGGTGAAATATTTTGGGTACACACCCCACAGGGTAACCGTGTGTAGGAGAGGTTATCAGGGTATTGTGGTGTTTATTTTGGACTTGGAAAGGGGGATATTTATTGCTTACTTCGTGAAAAGAAGAAGTGGATAGGCTTCTGTAATGTTTGGATAGCATCGTTGCTTGTTTGTTTAACCACATAGTTTGTGTTTTTTTCATTTTGGCACACAATATAATTTTCTCCTCTCCCTCCTTCTCTCTCTCTCCTTCTCTCTCTCTCTCTCTCTCTCTCTCTCTCTCTCTCTCTCTCTCTCTCTCTCTCTCTCTCTCTCTCTCTCTCTCTCTCTCTCTCTCTCTCTCTCTCAACTCAGCTTTCGGACAATGCTATTTACAAGCTTGTCATTTCTCTCCATTATGACTTTAAAAAAATTGACGGTAAGATATAAAGACATTTCTTTGGATACCGGTTGTGTAATGCTGATGATGTAAACAGTGTTAAGATGATGCGCCTGAATAAGTAAACAAAACGAAAACAGCTACGAAAAGGAAATGACCATTTCTTGAGAGCAACATAAGCAATGTGAAGCTATATTTGTGACGTCGTGTGATATAATTGATGTGGTCGAATTGGACATCCCATATTCATTAAATGTTTGTGATTTTCTAGACAGTTTGCAACTGCTTTCTGAAGGGCCAATGTTTACACCATTGCGAAAAAGAACGCAAAGCGACACACTCCCAAATCGCATGTGTGTATCTTTGAACACGGCATGTCGGGATTATGAAACAGCGTTCAAACCTTTAAGCCACAGACGTCGATCCCATATTTCGTACATATTAGGAAGAGACAGGCAATCAAACACTCGACACACCCATATTGAAACTCGCAGATATCTAGAAGGTTTTCGGCAGAGTGACAAACCTCTGGTGATAATCCTTGGAATGCCAGAGAAGCTAGCCTTGGAATGCCAGAGAAGCTAGCCTTGGAATGCCAGAGAAGCTAGCCTTGGAATGCCAGAGAAGCTAGCCTTGGAATGCCAGAGAAGCTAGCCTTGGAATGCCAGAGAAGCTAGCCTTGGAATGCCAGAGAAGCTAGCCTTGGAATGCCAGAGAAGCTAGCCATGGATAGCGTCGTTCAACCGCCCTAGTGGACGGAGATGTAACAAACATAGATAGCCGGAGAGAATGAATAACATTTTGGTTAAAATTGTGTAACAGATTGCCTAGAAATGAAGATGAACTTGTAGTTAAATTACATGACAAAGGAAAGCTATGAACATCTTTGAGAGGATAGTTAAGGAATCTGAGCTGGGTATATATTGGCTGTTTGTAACGCAGATAAATCATACAAATGCCCTCCTTGAGTTCTGGAATTTCAACTTAAAATTACTAGAAAACGTAAGAACCGTTGTTCTAGAACTTCGCGTCTAAGGAGAGGAATGCTAAGATTTAACCAGTTCATGATCCAACTCGCCGGTCTCTCTGGCCGAGGGGTTACAACACTTTCTCCGTAATCCCGTTTATCACGCAGAGTCTCGTAGCGGGCGAGAGCTGGCAGCGGTTCGACCCCCGCTGGTGACTTGCGGGATAACTGAGCCGGCCGCTCAGAAAGCAATGGCAAACTACTGAGCGTAATCTTGCCAAGAGATCAACAGACAGCTGAAAGATGCTGCTGTTGACAGCTAAGTCCTGTAAAAGGATATGCGGGAAAAAAAAATGATCCAACTCGGCATATACAATAGCTGGGAATTGGTCGACGTTGGTGATATTTCCTCTGCAGGTTTGGTGTATTTCGTTGCCAGAGAGTGGAAATCTGGCCCACAGGGGCGGCCCTTCGATTAAAACTATGGGGGACCAGTGAAGACCTCAAGTGAACCGTCTTGTCTCATGACCCATGCCGGAATAGACGCATAGCAAACGTTGATAGCAGAAGAAGAAGAAAGAAGAAGAAGAAGAAGAAGAAGAAGAAGAAGAAGAAGAAGAAGAAGAAGAAGAAGGAGGGAGGAGGAGGACGACGACGACGACAAGAATAAGACGAAAAAGGAAGAGGGGGAGGATGAGGATGTGAAAAAGGAGCAGAAAAAGTCAGCATTGTCCAGTGCAATGTCCAGGGCTACTAGCGGGAAATCAGTTTGTAAAGCTGTTGTGGACAAGTGGACATTAGAGTTGGAAGTCGCTGTTGTTCATACTCTCTGTCCGGACTTGTAAATCATCTTACATGTACGTGTGTGTAAACTCAAACGACAGCATAAAATGCATGCTAAAAGTGCGGTGTCGTGTCTCGCTATGCAATGCTAGTCTTTCTTCCATGCTAAAAGTGCGGTATTGTGTCTCGCTATGCAATGCTAGTCTTTCTTCCATGCTAAAAATGCGGTATTGTGTCTCGCTATGCAATGCTAGTCTTTCTTCCATGCTAAAAGTGCGGTATTGTGTCTCGCTATGCAATGCTAGTCTTTCTTCCATGCTAAAAGTGCGGTATTGTGTCTCGCTATGCAATGCTAGTCTTTCTTCCATGCTAAAAATGCGGTATTGTGTCTCGCTATGCAATGCTAGTCTTTCTTCCATGCTAAAAGTGCGGTATTGTGTCTCGCTATGCAATGCTAGTCTTTCTTCCATGCTAAATGTGCGGTGTCGTGTCTCGCTATGCAATGCTAGTCTTTCTTCGATGTGTTGTTAACAATAATCTTGTATTCCTGTAGACCAGTGGTTCTCAACCGGTGGGGAATTCCTCCCCCAGGGAGAATTTTAGGGTTTCCAGGGAGGGGGGGGGGGGGGGGGGAGGGAGGAATTAAGATTATTTCAAGATCGCCTTAATACAAGAATCGATTACTTGATATTGTTTTTCACTTCATACCCTACGGTTCTGTACGCCTCACTCTTCGAAAATTCAATTTATAGAGTAAGTAGACCCACAAATCATGTTTTATGTGGACGTCTAGACTTGTTTTAGTATGTGCTATTAAATTTAGCTTCCATTATTACGTATACTGTGTAGGGGCGGGGCGGGATTTTTAGGTAGAAATACGAAAGGGGGGGGGGGGGGGCGACGTTCTGAAAATATGGTGAAGGGGGGCACGGGCCAAATTTTTAAGTAGGAAATACGAAAGGGGGAGGAGGGAATGACGTTCTGAAAATATGGTGAAGGGGGGCACGGGCCAAAAAAAGGTTGAGAACCACTGCTGTAGACGAATAATACATATGTTTAGCCATTGGTCGTTTTCATTTACTTGATGTATAATAACGGAGATATGGTTCCCTAGACTAATGTTGCGAATACCTTTGACTGCCAGAGTGGGTAATAACGAGTGCACGAAAGTGGCAAATAAAAGTAAGACATTATTTACATCTATTTTAAAAAAAAATAAAAAAAAATAAAAAGATAAAGAGTGGCATGGGAAATTAGCGTCATCAGATTTGATACGGAACACCAAAACGGG
>JACEFZ010008829.1:0-51802 GCA_014155875.1 Cepaea nemoralis
TAAGAAAGATACTTTCCGTAACTACATCAAACCGGAACAAGTGTGTTCTACAAGCTTCTACATCAGCTGATTTAATGTTCGTGTACTTCCGGATTAGTTAGGAATTTAGAGTAAAAGTAGCAGACGACAAATAAAAGTTCATACATTTATGACGATTCTAAAATGTTTAGGAATCTATAAAATGTAATACACGAATTGTTGTTTATTTATTTATGTAGTGTAATCTTAGAATCATATCTTGATTTATGTATTCATATTACCGACTTTTTCTCGTTAATAGAAAAAAACGTCAAGCAATGACGCTAAGAAATAATAGATTATTGAAATTATTGTACATGAATGTTAAAATTATTTCCCTTTCATTTGTGTGTTATTACACCCCTACACAAAGGGCCAAAATCTGAAATGTATCCTTTAAATGTGTTGGTATAAATAGACATGATGTTCCCAGATTGTCACACTACAGGTAGACATCTAATGAGCATGGCAAAGGGTGCCAACGTTGAGACCAACACAGAGCTACTGACCAAAAAAGGGGCAGGGTTTGAGGTTTATACGATTATAAAAGTCGTATATCATTGGCTAAGGGTTTTTTGTTTCAAGAACCATATTTTTGGGACTTCGTAACTAGGGAAGGACGCTTTTTTCAGAAAGTTCAAGGTCATTGGGTTCACAGACGACTTCCTGGGGCCCGTGAGTGTAGTATATGAAAATTAATTCTCGTGTTTCCTTTTGGGATAAATCGAAACTATTTGTATGAAAATTGCGAATGACAACTTTAACGATGGTTCAAAGGTCAATCTACCTAGCGGGGCAAAGAGCACTTGAATGGTTTTCATTCTCGAGAACAGGTTGAACTCTACTGCTCAAGGTAAAAAGTTTATAGTTTGCCTTGTCTATTATCGAATTCATTGTATTTTATACCACATTTTTGAATTCTGTGCCCATTTTTACATTTAAATGTAAAATTTTCAACAAACTGCGTTATGCTAGTGGGTAAAATAAAAATGTTTTGTGTGATGGGGTGCCCACCCAGTGGGTGCTTTTCATGACAGGGAGATTATTCAGTGATCCCAATGGCCGAGTTGTGACATATTGGATGGATTTCTTTTTTATTAATAAAAAAAAAGAGTTTTAGAACCCTAAATTAAACAGAATATCAATGTACGTTTAAATTTTATAAATAAATTATTTTATTGTTTTAATCATGCCAAATCCCTTTAAAAATTTATGGAAGTCAATTCAGTTTTCAACCCCTTCACAGGTCCATGGATAAATTTTAATTGATTTCCCTGACAGATCTATTTGTCTCTGTTATTATTTGAATTATCTTCATTGTACTTTTTCTTGCTTTTATGAATTCTTTGTCCATTTTTACACATTATATTGAAGTTTTAACAAGATTCATTATTCTAGGGTGTAGAAAAAAAATATTTTATGAGACCGCCGACACTTTTATATCGGGGAAAATTCACAAGGCGGCATCCCAGCCAGCATATCAGAAATTTCTTCAGATAATTTATGTTGTTGCTTGATTTATCAGTAGTCATTAAAATTTAAAATTTTTCTAAATCTGCAACCATTTTTTTATTATTACATTTGTGCTTTTATTTTCTATTTCTTTTAGATTAATCAATCATGGAAAGGAAGAGGAATTTTGATCATCTAAGATCTCATCTGTCGGTGTTTGAACCTGAATATCCTTTGAGAAAGGCTACGCTGCTCGGCGGTTGATTGCGGATGGTCGTACTGTAACAGATGTGCTTAATGAAGTGAGAGCCATTGTGCAGGCGAATAATCCCAGCAAGGAGTTACATGAGAGAAGTCTTTCAACTCATTTGTATGAATTAAAACAAATTATATTACGAAAAAAATTTAAAATTTTTAGCAGCAGAAGGGCAGTCACTTATTAGTCTCTCCTTGAACTACGTTCAGTAGTTTGCCATTGCTTTCTGAACGACCGGCCCCTATACCTTTTTCGAAAAAACCAGCACCACTGTGTTTCGAACCCGGGTATACAGGCTCACAAACCTGCGTTCGCAAGCCCTTAGCCACAGAGACAGTTTCTTTTTTTGTCAGTTTTAAATTTAATAATTAAAAATTTTATAACTTCTTCATGTTATCTATCTTTATAATTTTAAGATAAATTTTATTATAATGTAAAACTTTTTAAAAATAAAAAAACCTTTTAATTAATAATGTATAAATTCTTCATGTTATTTTACAGCATTTTTTTATTTTTTCAGATTTAGTAATCTTTTTATTTTCTCTTTCAGGTTCTGGAAGACAGAAGAGATATGAATGCCAAGACAGGTCAGTCACCAAACAGAGGTAGTATTTCTCTAATTAAGGACATTTTCTACGGTGAGTTGATTATACCTTTATAGTTTTAATATCTATTTTTATACTGTAAAACAAAGGGTTTTTTAAATACATTTTAAAAATTTTAAAAAAATTTGGGCGTCCCCCTTACGGGACGTTGCAGTCAACACTAGCATATCAGCTGCTGTTGATGTACTAGGCAAGTGTTACGTCAGTAGTTTGCCATTGCTTTCTGAACGACCGGCCCCTATACCTTTTTCGAAAAAAACCAGCACCACTGTGTTTCGAACCCGGGTATACAGGCTCACAAACCGCGTTCGCAAGCCCTTAGCCACAGAGACCGTTTTTTTTCTCGTAAATTTTAAATTTTTATAATTTATAATTTATAACTTATTCATAATTTTAAGATCAATTTATTATAATGAAAAACTTTTTAAAAATAAATATACCTTTAATTAATAATGTATAAATTCTTCATGTTATTTTACAGCTTTTTTTTAAATTTTTTCAGATTTAGTAATCTTTTTATTTTTTTTTTTCAGGTTCTGGAAGACAGAAGAGATATTGAATGCCAAGACAGGTCAGTCCCCAAACAGAGGTAGTATTTCTCAAATTTAAGGACATTTTTCTACGGTGAGTTGAATTTCCCTTTTATAGTTTTAATAATTTTTATTATTATGTACAACTTTTTAAAATAAATATACAGTATCTTTAATTTCTTTTTCATTTCTTCTCAGAGTTCACATTTAGTTAGTCGAAAAATCATCCTCATTGCACATCGAACAATTCAATGCATAAGTGTTCAGTTTATTAATCTTTTTTGGTTTTCTGCATATTTTCTTGTTTACTTCCATAGTCAGGCTACTTGTGATCGAAGCAAAAGCACCGGAACCTTTTTTTGCAATGACAGTGTCACCTTCTGTCTGTATTTCCTGACTAGTTAGATGCAAATTAAAATAATTTAATTTATAATTTCTTCATTTATTTTACAGCATTTTATTAATCTTGTTTTTCTTCTTTCTTTTCAGGCTCTTTTCAGAATCAACTGATGTCAAGTTGCATATATTTTGTAATAATAAAAATATAAATCTGTTATATAATTTTAATAAAGATTATTAACGGCAAACTATACGATACATTTCATCTGTTGACACTTGTGTGCAAATTTACTAATTTTGTTTTAGACGAACCTCATAACAACCCTTTGTCCCAATAATATACCCGTGATAACCAATAATAATCAGTGCTCAATGAGTTGATTTTTTGAGGCCGAGTAAAGCGAGAGTATTATTTCATTGAATCAATTTTTTTTTTAAAAGAACATCTTAGCAACCCTACATCACTGCGACCCGGGGGGGCCCGGCCTAAATTTCTCATTTTAATTGCTAATTAGGTCACCACACATCATACTGACACAGCAAAGACACCATAAGGTCTGTAGCATCATTCCGCATATTACCAAATTCATCTGGTAATTTTTAAAGCTAAAACTAAGAAAACGTACGCTAATTTGTGAAATAGTAATTAATTATGGCCATTTTTAAATTTCTAATTGGTCACCACACATCATACTGACACAGCAAAAACACCATAAGGTCTGTAGCATCATTTCCCAATTTCCAAATTCATCTGGTAATTTTTTAAAACTAAAACTAAGAAAACGTACGCTAATTTTGAAATAGTAATTAATTAGCGGCCCTTTTTAAATTTCTAATTAGGTCACCACACATCATACTGACACAGCAAAGACACCATAAGGTCTGTAGCATCATTCCGCATATTACCAAAATTTATCTGGGAATTTTTAAAGCTAAAAATAAGAAAACGTACGCTAATTTGTGAAATAGTAATTAATTAGTGGCCATTTTTAATTGCTAATTAGGTCACCACACATCATACTGACACAGCAAAGACACCATAAGGTCTGTAGCATCATTCCGCATATTACCAAAATTTATCTGGTAATTTTTAAAGCTAAAACTAAGAAAACGTACGCTAATTTGTGAAATAGTAATTAATTAGCGGCCCTTTTAATTTTCTAATTATCACCCCCAAACATACTGACACAGCAAAGACACCATAAGGTCTGTAGCATCATTCCCCATATTACCAAATTCTCTGGTAATTTGAAAGCTAAAATTAAGAAAAGTACGCTAATTTGTGAAATAGTAATTAATTAGCGGCCATTTTTAATTGCTAATTAGGTCACCACACATCATACTGACACAGCAAAGACACCATAAGGTCTTTAGCATCATTCCGCATATTACCAAAATTTATCTGGTAATTTTGAAAGCGAAAATAAAAAAATACGCTAATTTTGAAAAAGTAATTAATTAGCGGGGCCTTTTTAATTGCTAAATTTGGTCACCACACATCATACTGACACAGCAAAAAAACCATAAGGTCTGTAGATCATTCCGCATATTACCAAATTTATCTGGGAAATTTTTAAAGCTAAAATTAAGAAAACGTAAGCTAATTTGTGAAATAGTAATTAATTAGCAAAATAATTTGCGGCCATTTTTACTTCCTAATTAGGTCACCAGACATATATCAAAAAATAAATGACATGACCAGTTAGGCCTTGCAACCCCGATCGCAGTGATGTATGGTTGCTAAGATGTTCGTTTATAAACAAAACAGATAGTCTCAAAAAACACCAAAATTTTGATAATCTGGGCAGATTTTGACCAGGACGCAAAAAATTCCTCCAGTGAGCACTCTTTTGTGAAAATTTTAGTCAAAAGGTCACGACACTCAAATTTACATAACTCAGCTTAGAATTGAGACACACAACTCATTGAGGTACCGTTAGATTTGGTTTTTCAAGGCCTATCTATCTGTGGTTCTCCCAATAGTAAATGATCAATTTGAAAATCACGATTAGAAAGCCTAATATTATTACTTTTTTTTCAAATTGCTGCGAGGTAGATGCGTGAAGCTGGTACTACTGATCTGACTGGGTCGCAAATGCAATTGAGGTAGTCAGCCATCAAGAGGATGAAACCTGACAAGTGTTAAAGGTTGAACACCACATGTCGTTGATTGCAATGTACATTTCTTATATATTTCTATGGCATATGTGTATTTATTTGCATGTGTATATAACAACAAAAGGGTAGACTCTGACAAAGTTTAAATAATAACCCATTATGTATATATATATGAGACATGAAAGATGACATCTTTCATGAAGTTGCCGGGGGAGCGTGTCAGAGTCCGGAAAGGAGACAGAGATGCAGTGACATCGTTACGCCCGCCAGGCGACTTAGCTCTCAGAAGGGACGCCGTAACTTCGTTACGCCGCCAGGCGAATAGTGGTTACCGGCCTGCAAGACTGCTGGCTGACAAGCGACCAGTGGTCAAGCAAGGACGACGCTAAACGCACGCATGCCTCGTGACGTCACCTGAGGTGAGAGGCGAGTTGCGAGTTAGCGGCAGACAGCTTGGGGACTTCGACTCGGACAGACGTGTGAAGAGAGAAAGGCGTTGTGTGGTATCTGTGCTGAAAGTCGAGTGTCTGGACATCTTATATATATATATATATATATATATATATATATATATATATATATATATATATATATATATATATATATATATATATATATATATATATATATATCTGTATTGTGTAAGTGTATATTGAAACATCTAGTACATATCTTGTTGTGAACATCGTTCCGTATTTAATGTGAATAAATCCATCGAACGGTGTGTCGTTGAGTCTTACGTTAAATCACGTTGTATTTGTACTGTCTCACACTGTTAGGTGAGCGAGCCAAGTTTAAGACCCTGACAATACCATATTCAACAACTCTTGCTTCTAAAAATTAATAAAGATTAATTTATTAAAAGAAAAGTGTAACGTATATGAGACGTGTATGCGAAGAAAATGTGTGATGTGTTCTATAATGTGTGCAGGATCGGCCCCTCAGATAATAGCATAGTCAGTTCATCCTTGCAAGGACACACCACAGCACGTTAAGTCAGAACAAGTCCATTTCACCCAGTGCTGTATCCCTCCTGCCGGACACCGACTGTCATCTGTAGCTCCCTGGTAATCCATCTTCCTGATCATCCGAAATAGATACTGTTTGTAATTTACAGCTGATCATGGACCGGTTGCACACTACACATTATAAGTTCCTATCGTTCCTAAAAAAAATGTACGAATCCTTTGTTGTGTGTACTTAGGTATCACTGTTATTGTTAATATACTTGATCCTAACTAGTGTCTATAAAGTCTCAAGTATGATGTCTTTTGTAATATTTCACTGAAATCTATCACAGCATGTGACTTACATTTTAATGTTTTCGTTCCTTTAACAATGTTTGTATGATGTGTGACATTATCATCACCCATCCTAGGTGAACCTTAACACACAGGAATCGTTATATTGGTTGGCTCTTCTGAGCCATGTTATGGTGAACCCTCCTGATTATGAGTCCAGCGTAAACATAATACCATCTTTCTTCTCGGACGTTATTCATTTTCCGTAAGAAACATTTGAGTGTCCAACTGGTGTTCTTTCTAATTGAAGTTGCACTTCTTCAAAACCAGTGTTGAACTTCCTCGTAACTGGCAGGGAACCTGTTAGAGAAACAACACATCTGGTGATAGCACTAGTCACTGATCCTACCGGCTGAGTGTAAGCCTATTGCCTTGCTCTGTTATTTTTCAGCTAACTAAACTCTGTCATAGAGCATATTAGCTCCTCACCTACGTCCGAATCAGGCTATGACAAGGAAAGACCCATAAACAGAGTGCAAAACTTCAGTGGGCAAACCACTGAAAGATCCCCCCCCCCCCCATTGGACACTTTCCCCATCTCTCAACCCATCTTAAATCTCTCCAAATATCACCCCGCTATCCTATTCATCCTAGCAGAGCCAATAATCACTTCACTACTCTAACTAGTTTCAACCATGCTACTGCCTAAATTAATCAGGACTAATTATACAATATGAACTACCGTAGGCAACACCGCAGTTCGATCAAATCACATCTACATTTGCCATGACAGGCACGTGTAAAATTAAATTAACTTAATTCGCACACGGTAGACATTATTCCACTCCATAACTGCAGTGCGAAAGTACGTCCGCCTAAATCAACTGTTTGAGCTACACTGTCTCCCCCAATCATGTTTTTCTTCAAACAGCCTTGAATTGTTCACGTGACGTTGTTGATGTCCTGCAGGTGTCCCAATGTCCCCAATAATAAGCCCACACTTTCTGTCATGTGGTGACAAGCAAAGCCGCCATTTCGTTTGATGTCGGGAAATTCTAAATGACAGACGGGACTGTTTTATCTCCCGAGCCGGGCACTTCTGCTTGAATCCGACCTGTTTTTACTGTATTGTTAAAAAACAATTGGGGCCCTGCAAACATGCCGTTTAATCAGATTGCCTGTATTATCCTCAACTGGTTAATCCACGGTGATTTTCGTGACAGTACTCCGTCTCATGATATGTTCAATCCTCATGTTGTCACATCTCTCAGTGTACCCCGCTTCATAACATATCCAATCCTCACGTTGTCACATATCTCAGTGTACTCCGTCTCACGATATGTTCAATCCTCATATTGTCACATCTCTCAATGTAATCCGTCTCATGACATGTCCAATCCTCACGTTGTCACATCTCTCAGAGTACTCCGTCTCATGACATGTCCAATCCTCACGTTGTCACATCTCTCAGTGTACTCCATCTCATGACATGTCCAATCCTCACGTTGTCACATCTCTCAGTGTACTCCGTCTCATGACATGTCCAATCCTTACATTGTCACATCTCTCAATGTACTCCGTCACATGACATGTCCATTCCTCACTTTGTCACATCTCTCAGTGTACTCCGTCTCATGATATGTCCAATCCTTACATTGTTACATCTCTCAGTGTACTCCGTCTCATGACATGTCCAATCCTTACATTGTCACATCTCTCAATGTACTCCGTCTCATGACATGTCCAATCCTCACGTTGTCACATCTCTCAGTGTACTCCGTCTCATGACATGTCCAATCCTCACGTTGTCATATCTCTCAGTGTACTCCGTCTCATGACATATCCAATCCTCACGTTGTCATATCTCTCAGTGTACTCCGTCTCATGACATGTCCAATCCTCATGTTGTCACATCTCTCAGTGTACTCCGCTTCATGACATATCCAATCCTCACGTTGTCACATCTCTCAGTGTACTCCTTCTCATGATATGTTCAATCCTCACGTTGTCACATCTCTCAGTGTACTCCGTCCCATGACATGTCCAATCCTCACGTTGTCACATCTCTCAGTGTACTCCGTCTCATGATATGTTCAATCCTCATGTTGTCACATCTCTCAGTGTACTCCATCTCGTGACATGTCAATTCCTCACGTTGTCACATCTCTCAGTGTACTCCGTCTCATGATATGTCCAATCCTCACGTTGTCACATCTCTCAGAGTAATCCGTCTCATGACATGTCCAATCCTCACGTTGTCACATCTCTCAGTGTACTCCGTCTCGTGATATGTCCAGTCCTCACGTTGTCACGTCTCTCAGTGTACTCCGTCTCATGACATATCCAATCCTCACGTTGTCACATCTCTCAGTGTACTCCGTCTCGTGACATGTCCAATACTCACGTTGTCACATCTCTCAGTGTACTCCGTCTCATGACATGTCCAATCCTCACGTTGTCACATCTCTCAGAGTACTCCGTCTCATGACATGTCCAATCCTCACGTTGTCACATCTCTCAGAGTACTCCGTCTCATGACATGTCCAATCCTCACGTTGTCACATCTCTCAGTGTACTCCGTCTCATGACATGTCCAATCCTCACGTTGTCACATCTCTCAGAGTACTCCATCTCATGACATGTCCAATCCTCACGTTGTCACATCTCTCAGAGTACTCCGTCTCGTGACATGTCCAATCCTCACGTTGTCACATCTCTCAGAGTACTCTATCTCATGACATGTCCAATCCTCACGTTGTCACATCTCTCAGAGTACTCCGTCTCATGACATGTCCAATCCTCACGTTGTCACATCTCTCAGTGTACTCCGTCTCGTGACATGTCCAATCCTCACGTTGTCACATCTCTCAGAGTACTCCGTCTCGTGACATGTCCAATCCTCACGTTGTCACATCTCTCAGTGTACTCCGTCTCGTGACATGTCCAATCCTCACGTTGTCACATCTCTCAGAGTACTCCGTCTCATGACATGTCCAATCCTCACGTTGTCACATCTCTCAGTG
Source organism: Cepaea nemoralis (assembly GCA_014155875.1). NCBI lineage: Eukaryota > Metazoa > Mollusca > Gastropoda > Stylommatophora > Helicidae > Cepaea > Cepaea nemoralis. Next base: position 9,583 of record JACEFZ010008829.1, read on the forward strand.
TACTCCGTCTCGTGACATGTCCAATCCTCACGTTGTCACATCTCTCAGTGTACTCCGTCTCATGACATGTTCAATCCTCACGTTGTCACATCTCTCAGGGTACTCCGTTTCATGACATATCCAATCTTCATGTTGTAACGTGTTCTAGTGTACCCCATCTGTTGACTATGTCCAATATTCCCACTGTGCTCAGGTCTGACATGTAAAATCCCATGTTGTCACATCCCCCACTGTGTCCCATGCCATGACATGTCAAATCCCGTGTTGTCACATCTCCCAGTACAATCCGTCTCATGACATGTCCAATCTTCACACCCCCATGTCTTCCAGTGCACCTTTCTCATGACATGTCCAAGCTCCAGTTTGGAAACAACTGACCCACGGGAAAAAATGAACTTCTATTTGCAGATGATCAGGCCTGTTTTACAGCAAAATTGGGGGCAACTAAAAAATCATTTTACTATCTGAGTTCAACCTGCAGCAGATACAATATGAGTATAAACCCGCCAAAACCGAAGTAAAGAAATTAGCAGATCGCCAGGCCCATAAATATAAAAAATAACACCCTCTGAAACAAGTTAAAGAATTCAATACCCTTTGGGAAATATACACAAAGATTTGGGAGAGGGGCAGAGAAAATTTAAATCAATGTCCCAAAAACTAGTGCACTTACATATCAACATCCCCCCTTACTGAAACATCCAAACATACCCGTGTCCGCAAAACGACAGATAATAAACAGGCATATTCACACCAACCCTATGCTACCAATCTCAAACCTGGACTTTATCCAAATTACACCTTCGCAAAATCAACACCTGCGAAATGAGATGCCTGAGGAGAGCTGCCAACTAACAATCCGAGACCGAGTAAGAAATGCTACTATCAGACAGACTGTGGGATCAACACCTTGTGCCACATTTATTGACAGACAGAAGATCAAGTGGTTTGGCCATGTCATTAGAATGCAACATCAGCAACTACCATCAATGGCCTTACATCAAAGATTCATCTGCGACGAGGACCACGAGGACGTCTCCAAGAAGAAAATGATTGACGACATCAGAGACATTGTACAACCTCACGGAATGACACTATCCAGTGCCGTCCCACGGGCGCTGGAAAGCAAATTATTCCTCCCCACGGCGCTTGACGGCAGAAGTGGAAGATGATGATGATGATGATGATGATGATGATGATGATGATGATGATGATGATGATGACTCTTTCCACATTGCCATTGTGTCCAGGGGGTACAGAAGAATACTTCACAAATTTTTAAATAACTCTGAAAAGCAAAAAGCATTTGGGGAATTTGGAAAAATAAACTCCACTGTTCATGCAAGAGCCTTTCAAAAAACGTGACTATGTCCAATATTCCCACTGTGCTCAGGTCATGACATGTAAAATCCCATGTTGTCACATCTCCCACTGTGTCCCATGCCATGACATGTCAAATTCCCGTGTTGTCACATCTCCCAGTACAATCCGTCTCATGACATGTCCAATCTTCACATTCCCATGTCTTCCAGTGCACTCTTTCTCATGACATGTCCAAGCTCCAAGTTGTCACACCTCCCAATGTACCCCGTCTTTTGACATTTCCAGTCTTCATGTTGTCACATCTCCTATACCAGGATGAGAAACTGTCATGCACCTTCTCTTTAAGACGTCATCTTCTTGTCCTCCCTCCAATCTCCAAGATGTCACATCTCCCAGTGTACACCATCTAATGACATGTCTACAGAATGTAGATTATCTACCCTAACAGAACTAATCAGCTTTCTAGGTCAGTTAGTTTCTGTCATTGTTCCATTACCCCTACGCCGTTCAACCTCATAAGTGAAGTTATAATTAGGGCCCATGCCAGCCTCAGATTAATAATCCTGTGACAAAATCAGACACATTTTGGAAATTAATGTGAGAGGGATTGTGGTCCTGTAATATTTTCTATCATGTCGTGTTCGTGACTCTTTATATCTGTCCACAATATTTTCAACATTCTCCCAGAGTCACATCTCAGCTTTAAAAAAAAAAAAAATGTGTATATCCTTTTTACAGGACATCACAGTCAACACCAGCATTTCTGCCGCTGTGATCTCTTGGAAAGTTTACGTTCGGTAGTTTGCCATTGCTTTCTGAACGACCGGTACCGATACCCACGCAAAACCAACGCAACGCGGTCTGCCGCTAAGTAGCGCGCAGCTGTGTTTCGAACGCGGGTTTACGGGATTACGAACCGCGTCCGTAACTACTTGGCCACGGAGACGGCACATATCAGCTGTTCCTAACAAATTGCTCATTAATCTACTAAACTAATTAGTGAGGATCGCCATCTTCACACCGCGAACAGGTCAACAGATGCTCCGACCTTCTCCTGAACATTCCCAGCTGCATACATCCACTAACCCCACCTGTTCTATGTAGATTAATTAAATGTTTTGTGTCCATGACACATTGTTGCCGTGTCTGATGCAGCTCTTCAATCTTCATCACTCCCATCTCCCTCACTCTGGACAAATCATTGGATTACCAACTATCCGCAGTCATTTGTTCTTCCTGTGTCTCCTATGGTTTAATGATGTTTGGCCCATGTTCTTCCCCCCTCGTCTATCACCGCATTTGCCAACTGTCGCTCGTTACCCTTCACGCCTGGGTGGCCTGATACATAGAGGGAAATAAGTTAGTTAATCTGTTAACTGATTCAGTTACATAGCGGGAAGTAAGTTAGTTAATCTGTTAATTGATTCAGTTACATAGCGGGAAGTAAGTTAGTTAATCTGTTAACTGATTCAGTTACATAGCGGGAAGTAAGTTAGTTAATCTGTTAACTGATTCAGTGCCATGAAATTATTAACACCTTACGCAACTTCACGTATTTGTCATTGGCTTATCCATTCTATATTGTGGATAGCAATACTATATCATCAGCATATCGAATCTCTGGTATCTCATGACCATCGATATTTAGAGCATCATATAGCTCCATGGTTATATTATCTCTGGCATTTCTCATTATATTTTCGGCATACAAGTTAAACAAATAGGGGGAGAGCACACAGCCCTGACTAGGGTGGCCAGATACGTGGGTACTAAAAGGAGGACATAATAAGACAAAAAGGAGGACAAAGGAGGACATATTGAATATTTCATTTAAATCGTTCCAGATTAAACCCACAATCAGTGTAATTTTATTACAATAGCTGCCAATAAGTTTATCTTACTGTTAGTAAATCGACCAAGAAACAATCATGTTAAAAAATAAGTAAAAATTAAATGGAGACCTTTCTCAAAATGCTAAAAACATTATTTAAACAGCTGATTGTAAATTATTACCTTATAATCTTTATTAATTACGCAACATATATCTCTGAGGAGCCAACTTTTCGTAGAAGATCCACGTTAGCAATCACATATGCATAAAACTGTTCACAGGTAAGATTCTTCAAATTGTACTTTGTGAGAATAATACCCTTTACAGAGTAAGAGTCTGTTCCTTTCCCTTGTCCATTGAGCATTAATTAAGGAGAACACTATCAGATATGTTCACAGTCAATACAGGAGTGAGGCAGGGATGTGTGCTCTCTCCCCTGCTATTCAATATCTACATGGACAGAATTTCCAAAGAAGCAAGTCTCGACAGACCAGATTCAGAAAATTTAGAACTCTTTACTCCAGATGAAACAACTGACCCACAGGGAATAAATGAACTTCTATTTGCAGATGATCAGTGCCTGTTTTACAGCGATGAGGGCAGACTACAAAATCATATTACTAATCTGAGTTCAACCTGCAGCAGATACAATATGAGTATAAACACAGCCAAAACCGAAGTAATGCATGTTAGCAGATCGCCAGGCCCACTAAATATACAGATAAATAACACACCTCTGAAACAAGTTACAGAATTCAAATACCTTGGAAGTATGATCACAGAAGATGGCAGATTGGACAGAGAAATTGAAATCAGATGTCAAAAAGCTAGTGCACTTACATATCAACTATCACCCTTACTGAAACATCCAAACATACCCGTGTCCGCAAAACGACAGATAATAAACAGCATATTCACACCAACCCTATGCTACCAATCTCAAACCTGGACTTTATCCAAATTACACCTTCGCAAAATCAACACCTGCGAAATGAGATGCCTGAGGAGAGCTGCCAACTTAACAATCCGAGACCGAGTAAGAAATGCTACTATCAGACAGACTGTGGGATCAACACCTTGTGCCACATTTATTGACAGACAGAAGATCAAGTGGTTTGGCCATGTCATTAGAATGCAACATCAGCAACTACCATCACTGGCCTTACATCAAAGATCATCTGCGACGAGACCACGAGGACGTCCAAGAAGAAAATGGATTGACGACATCAGAGACATTGTACAACCTCACGGAATGACACTATCCAGCGCTCACTCAGTGCTTGTGTCCTCCCCATCTTCTCCATTTCCACTATAGGGGTTGATCTCATCCCTCCTGTGGTGACTCTAAGTGCTTGATTTTGCACTTTGTCCAGCTCTTGTAGTATGGTTTTTGCTGCCGAACACCATGCAGTTGACCCGTATTCCAGGTGTGGTCGTATGCTCTGTTGATAAACTTTGCTAAGTATTTTCCCACTGGCTCCCCATGTGGTTCCACTTAGCTTTCTCAGGATGGCTATTTTCCTTCTGGCTTTTGCTACTGCTTTGTTGATGTGCTTTCTCCATGTCAGCCTGCCATCAAATGTTACTCCAAGGTATGTTGGTTCTTTATCTTCTCGTAGGGGTGTTCCATTTATCTGGATGGTCCCTGCCTTTTGTTTTGGAGAGAGGGTAAATAGGGTGGTGCTGCACTTGTCAGTGTTTATGCTGACACACCATCTATTTGCCCATGCAACAAATGTATCTACAGCTCTTTGTAGTAATCTGGTGGCCACTGATGCATGTTCATTTGTGCTCCATAGAACCAGGTCATCGGCATACATTGCGGCTTTAATTCCATGCGGTAGATTAGCAACGAGATCATTGATGAAGATTAGAAAGAGTGTGGGGGACAATACTCCGCCCTGGGGAACTCCGTGACGCAGTAGTACTTTCTTGCTCTTTAGTCCGTCTATCTATACTCGGGCTCTTCTGTTGTGCAAGTATGCTTTCACCAATTTGTACATTCTTCCATTGACTTTGCAGTTTCTCAGTTTATTCATCAGACCTTCTTTCCAGACTTTGTCAAAGGCTTTCTTCAAATCTATCCATGCCGCAAGCACCAGCTTCTTCTCTTGGAATGCATCCTCAATTTCTTGAGAGAGGTAGGTTGTCTGATCTTCCGTAGAGTAGCACTGCCTAAAGCCAGCCTGCTGTGGCACAAGGATGTTTTTACTTTCAATGTACCACTGCAGTCTGTGATTGATGATGCGCTCCAGTGTTTTGCAGAGACAGCTGGTGAGGCTAATTGGTCTGTAGCTAGAGGCTATGGAACTATCTTTCCCTGATTTTAGGAGGGGTATCATGATTGCTTCTCTCCAGGCTTGTGGAACACTGCCTAAGGTCCAACTGTTATTGAAGATCTGCAACAGCTTTGCTTTGGCCTCTGTTCCTAGGTTCCTGTTAGAGATACCATCAGCTCCTGGTGACTTTCTCATTTTCAGTTTTGATAAGGCTAGCTCCAGTTCGCTGATTGTGATGGGTGCCTCCAGAACCTCATGTACTATTTCCTTCTGTCCTGTATGTTGCCGTTTCTCTTGAATCTCTTGTTGTTTCTCTGGACTGATTTTGATATTGTTATCTTGTGCGAATGAGTCCGCAAAATGGTCAGCTGCTTGCTTTCTTGTTAAGATGTTTCCATCTTTATGTAGTGCAATTTTTGAGTTTCTCCCTGTGCCCTCATCGTTAAGTTGTTTTATTAGCTTCCACAATTTCCTTGTGTCTCTTTCAAAGTTCAGAGACTCTGTTTTCTCCTGCCAGCTTTTCCGTCTAGCCTGTAGCTTGGCCCTTTGAAATTTGGCTTTTGCATGCTGGAATTTATTGTGGTGCTCTTGGCTGGGTGTGGCCTCTGCTTGCTTTCTACATACTTCCACATCATTATGCAACTGTTCCAGTTCACTACTCCAGTAGGGTTTATATTGTTTACGGGCTCCTCTTGGTACTGTTTCTCGCGCTGCCTGTAGTATGCATTTCCCAAACTCTTCAACTACTTTATTTATGTCTTTCTCAGTGTTCAGGTTTCTAACCAGTATGCTGGTGCGATGCTTGTACACTGCCCAGTCTGCTTTCTTGTAGTTTCACCTCGAGAGGGTGCTGCTTTGACTTCAAGCTCATTTTCTACAGTTAGAAAGACTAGTCGATGGTCACTGCCACCTAGTTGTTTCCCAACAATTCGTGTAATGTTCCACTCCAGGTCTGGTGAATGAAAAGCCAGGTCAGGTGTAGTTGTAGAGTGCCATGATCTCGAGTAGAAAGTATGTGGGTCGGACGGCTTGTTAACCAAGATGAATCTATTCTCATCTGCCAGTCTTCCAGTCTCTCTCCTCTCTGGTCCATGTGATCATAGCCCCAACTCTGCGAGTGGCTGTTGAAATCGCCGCACACAATCATTTTTTCTGTTAATGGTAGTGTGTCCAGTGCCTGTGGACGGTCACTTGGACAGTAGTAATTGATCAGATGTAGGTCTGTATAGCCTGTTTTAAGTTTAAGTGTCTGATACTCAGCCCCTTCCATATAGACTTCGATTTGGGAAGCAGTGATGTTATTTTTTACAAGGGTAAGTATCCCACCTTTTCGCCTGTCCTTTCGGTCAGATCGGTAACACTGGTAGCCTCTGATTTTAAAGGCTATATTTTCGTTGAGGTGAGTTTCTTGCAAGCAACATATGCTTACTTTTTCTTTGTCCAGGATGTTTTCTAATTCTACTTTTTTGTTGCTGACTCCCTCCGCATTCCAGTGCATTATTTTAAGTCTTAGTTTAGTATGGCCAGCTGTTCTATTCTCATGTCCCCTGGCTCCACAGGACATCTGAGAAGGACCTCCAGTAGTTGGGGTTGGACCCTTTCGAGACATAGGGCCCGGCACTGCACCTGCCTGGGGGCCCAAAGCAGGGCGAGCACCATAACGTTTAGCAGCAGTCGACATATTCCATTTTGCGTAATTGCGTGGCATCCTGATTTCTGTGGTGCGCCTCCTGGCTGGTTGCCTCCGTCTTCAGCACCTTTCCTTTGCTAGAGCAGACTGTGGTCTCACTCGAGTTTAGATGTGTACACACGCACACACGTGTCTGCACATGCATGTATGTGTATACACATCTAGAGCACACTGGTTATTTTCCGGCGCCAGATACTCGCCGTCGCCCCTTCTCCTGTTAGTTAAAACAGTTCCGCCACGTGAAGGCCAGGAGTTGGACTTTTGCTGCAGAGGTTATGTATTCACGAGCCATTGGGGTATTTAAGCAATGTTGGGCGCTCACCCCAACACTGCGCCCCGGCTACATACAGCAATTTGGAACCGTTTCAAATTATCATAACTATCTTAAAGGTAATTGCTTATATTAAGTTTACACTTGATTGTATCAGATAGCCAGGTACAACAATACAACACGCAATACACAGAATAGCAAATATTGTTTAATATCAAAAGTTGTGGTTTTCAAATATAACAAAACGTTATGGAAATACAATCATTGTTTCGTATCAAAAGCTGCAGTTTTCACTTATAACAACAGAATTCTAAAAACAAAAACGATCAATGCAATAACATTTCATAAATGATTGTATGAGTCCATGCTTGACACTTGCCTGTGAGAACTGCCCCGGGAGTCTAGACATGGGAACATCTCAAACTTGCACATCAAACATGTGCAGCAAACACCTCAAACCTGTGCAGCAGGCACCTCAAACCTGCGCAGCAAACACCTCAAACCTGTGCAGCAAACACCTCAAACCTGTGCAGCAGGCACCTCAAACCTGTGCAGCAAACACCTCAAACCTGTGCAGCAGGCACCTCAAACCTGTGCAGCAAACACCTCAAACCATGCAGCAAACACCTCAAACCTGTGCAGCAAACACCTCAAACCTGCGCAGCAAACACCTCAAACCTGCGCAGCAAACACTTCAAACCTGCAAAGCTAACACCTCAAACCTGTGTAGCTAACACCTCAAACTTGTGGAGCAAACACCTCAAACCTACGCAGCAAACACCTCAAACCTGTGCAGCATACAAACCCAGCTCAGGCCTAATCCCAGCCAGCCTGTCTGCATGTTGTGACGCAGTTTCCCCACTACAGGTCTGTGTGATGTGTTAGCCTCATCACATTGTGTAGACCTGAATGCACTGAGGAACAGGTGGCCAGTGTTGTCTTCACTTAGCGAGAAAACAAGCGCAGGCATTGAACCCTGGCCCCACGACATTATCTGTGTAGCTCCCTATTAACTTCGCCAGCAAGTCCATATGTGTTGTGCTGAATCAGGACCTGGTTATGGCTGACCTCTCTGCAGATGTGAGGTTTCAATACCAAAGTTTCAGTCTTGCACACCCCCACTGGTTTGTCAGCTTGGAGAGGGGAAGGCCAGCATTGCATCAATCACCATAGATTGTTTTGGGATGGGAGAAAAGTCCTCACATTGAGCTGACCCCCATAAATGCACGCTCTCTTCAGGGCCCTGGCAAGCTCAACCTGATAGAGGATTCCACAGGTGTGCTGGTGCAATAGTTTGGGCGTAACACTGGCAATGCATGAGCGCTGTTGGATAAGGTTCAATGCCAGCTCTTGTTGTCCACTATGCGGGAGAACGACTGACCACCTATCCCTCCATACACTCAGAGCTACCAAATGTGAAGGTCGCAACACGTCACACACCCACACCAGGTTCCAGCTTCAGGACTTTGTGATGTGCTTACAGAGGCTTCACTAACAGCCCAGGCAAACACACAAACCCTGTACATATAAGCTGATGTATTTCTCTCTGTTCATTGGGGGACGTGACAACAATAACATTAGATTTGCCGATGATACAGTATTCATTGCAGACAATGAGCAGGATCTCCAACATTTAGTAGATACAGTTGTTGTAACCAGTGAACAATTAGGGGTAGAATTAAATTGCTAAGAAGAAACACATTATGGTCATCACTAAAAAGAAAGAAATACAATTTAATATAAGGATAAATGGGAATATTCTTAAACAAGTGAATAGGTACAACTATCTCGGAACAGACATAACATCTGATGGAAGGTGCCTTGAAGAGATTAGAACAAGAATCACTATGGTAAACATAGCCTTTTTCAAAATGCAAAACATACTGACTAATAAAAAGATGTCAATTGCAACAACAACAAAAGTGTTCAAGTGCTACATAGAACCTGTACTCTTCAATGGATGTGAAACGTGCACGATGAGCAGATAAGCTAAAAAAACATCTGATGGCAGTGGAAATGTGGTTTCTGAGGACAATGCAAAGAATACCACGAACAGACAGAAAATACATTGAGCGTGTTCTACAAGAGGCAAATGGAAAACCGGAAACTGATTAGAGAAATTAGATGTAGACAGTCACATTTTTTGGGCACGTTATGAGAAGAAATAAAGTAGAAAACCCTAAATGAAATAGAGGACCAGCTTAAAAACACACGGAGAAGAGACTAAGAGACAGAAATGAACACTATAGGGAGGACATAGATGGAGCTACATGAGATAGCAAAAGATAAAATAACATGGAGTGAGTTAGTTCAGGACCTATGCTCCGATACGGGGTAAAGGGCGAAAGAAGCAAGATGTAAGTGTAGCCCTTAGTTAAAGTTGTCTGGGGTTCAGTGATGGTACAAATATCAGTGGTCTGTCTTCCATTATGACTTACACCTGAGTGTTTGTGTGCGACAGAACTGACGGTGCATTTGAGGATATTGATGACGAAGAATGATAATAACTGTCTTTATGAACGCTTATAAGTTGAAAGAAGATGAAGATGGACATGTAGAGGAGGAAGCCGATGTTCCTGGCTCACTAAGGTACAGACTGAATGGGTTGGCCAGAGTTGACAGCTTCCTGCCTATTGCACTGTCATGGAGGTCAGTGAATGGAAAGGTCACTGTAATAGGCTCACTAAAGGTAAAAGCATCACTGCTTGCTGCATCCTTGGTAGGATTATAATCCATCAAAGAATACATTTTGTTTTTACTCCCAAATGCAAAATGGTCACTGCTAAGAGGATTGTGGCTTGATCCAATGGCAAAACTGGGAGGTTTATAGACAGAGCTGACATTGCGAGGGTTAACTTTGACTGAGTCATAAAACTGCTGCTGCCAGCCACTACTTGCTGCAGCCAATCTGTGCCCACCACCGCTGCTTGTTGCAGGAAAACCTCCACCTACTGCTAATGGTCTCTGGAATGCTGAGCCATCTGGTAGGTCAGGTGCAGTTTGGTGGATAGGAACTATCATGGGATTTGCCTTCTGGACAACCACACTAGGAGTGCTAGACATGGACGAGACCTTTCTTCTCTGCCTGGCTGATCAGTCTTAGACAGTCGGTCATTTCTGGAGTCAGGGACATGTCACAGTCATCGCTGGCATCTGTGTAGTCAGAGACCTGGCTCAGTTGATCTGCTGACTCTGGTGGAGTCACATCTGGCAGACTTAAATGACTGCTGTCTTCCATGTTTTCCTCTACTAGTTCCTGTTTTACCTTTTTAGCCACAGTTCGTGCTTTCCGCTTTTTCTTCCGTGTTATATCTGATTTGCTGAAAGTCTGTGAAGCACTTGAAGAGTGGATGTTTTTGTTGAAAGAGCTCCTGTCGTATTCATCCTCTCCCTCAAGAGGCAGAACTTCCATTTTAACCTGGCATTCATATCCTGGAGAAAGTCCAGACTCCAGAGATGATTTCTGCCCTGGGGATGATAAATCCTTGCTGACCGAGGAGTATGACTCATTAACTAATGAAGACATAGGACTAGGCAACTCCAGGCTGAAGGAAGAGGCATCACTAGGCTTCCCAGAATCTTTGAAATGAACCTTCTTGGCAGTTTTATCTGGGATGACTCTGCTGTTTGTCTCTTTAGGATCAGATTGAGACTGCAGAGATTTCTGACTTGAAACATGAATGCTTTCTTCAAGATCAAGGGGCTGTTTGCTAGCGCCCTCAGAATGACCAGATGTAGCAGATTTGTTTCTGAAGTCAGCTTGCTCCTGAGATGAGGGGAATCAAAATCACCTCCCATTGTGTGTTCACAATTCTTGCTGAATATTTGACCACTATGATGCTTCTGCAATGATTTACCAGTCCCTAACGTAGAAAACACATTCACTTTACTGCTTGGTTTAACAGTCTCTTCATGAACAACTTTGCCAAAGAGCACTTTCCGATGTCCGCCTCCATTTGTGGTGCCATTATCTTCAGCTGTTGACATTTTGGGTTCTAGATTGATCTGGAACCTGGGCTTGCCTCCTGGAGTTTCTGTCTCATACCTGTGTCCTCCAAGTCTGTTTTGAGGCTGCTGAAGCTCTTCAATGTAAGTATCACTTCGCTCCAACGCCTTCTTTAACTGCCTGATCTCTTTCTCTTGTTCTGCAATTTTTGCCTCCAGGGTGGCAACTGTGTACCTGCCAAACCTGCAAGACAAGACATCAGATCTACAGTGTTTAAGATGATAAAACTCAGCAAGTAGTTCTCAAATCTAAATAAGATAACTAGTAAACTACACATTTAACTAAAGCTGTACATTTGAGCTCCAGAACTGATAAGGGGAATAACCTGTAGCCATACTGATGGAACAGTGTGTTCTTTTCTAGACTGTAGCTGTGTATAGCAGGAGATTTTGTGGCTCTGGATGGACAGTGAATGGTCAACTACATTATAGCTGTGGCTGCACAGTGAGTGTGGGCTATTATAGCTGTGGCTGCACAGTGAGTGGTGGGCTACATTATAGCTGTGGCTGCACAGTGAGTGGTGGGCTACATTATAGCTGTGGCTGCACAGTGAGTGTGGGCTATTATAGCTGTGGCTGCACAGTGAGTGGTGGGCTACATTGTAGCTGTGGCTGGACAGTGAGTGGTGGGCTACATTATAGCTGTGTCTGGACAGTGAATGGTGGGCTACATTGTAGCTGTGGCTGCACAGTGAGTGGTGGGCTACATTATAGCTGTGGCTGCACAGTGAGTGGTGGGCTACATTATAGCTGTGGCTGCACAGTGAGTGGTGGGCTACATTGTAGCTGTGACTGCACAGTGAGTGGTGGGCTACATTATAGATGTGACTGCACAGTGAGTGGTGGACTACATTGTAGCTGTGGCTGCACAGTGAGTGGTGGGCTACATTATAGCTGTTGCTGCACAGTGAGTGGTGGACTACATTATAGCTGTTGCTGCACAGTGAGTGGTGGACTACATTATAGCTGTGACTGCACAGTGAGTGGTGGACTACATTGTAGCTGTGGCTGCACAGTGAGTGGTGGACTACATTATAGCTGTTGCTGCACAGTGAGTGGTGGACTACATTATAGCTGTGACTGCACAGTGAGTGGTGGACTACATTATAGCTGTGACTGCACAGTGAGTGGTGGACTACATTGTAGCTGTGGCTGCACAGTGAGTGGTGGGCTACATTATAGCTGTGGCTGCACAGTGAGTGGTGGCTACATTATAGCTGTTGCTGCACAGTGAGTGGTGGACTACATTGTAGCTGTGGCTGCACAGTGAGTGGTGGGCTACATTATAGCTGTGGCTGCACAGTGAGTGGTGGGCTACATTATAGCTGTTGCTGCACAGTGAGTGGTGGACTACATTGTAGCTGTGACTGCACAGTGAGTGGTGGGCTACATTATAGCTGTGGCTGCACAGTGAGTGGTGGGCTACATTATAGCTGTTGCTGCACAGTGAGTGGTGGACTACATTGTAGCTGTGACTGCACAGTGAGTGGTGGGCTACATTATAGCTGTGTCTGGACAGTGAGTGGTGGGCTACATTACAGCTGTGTCTGGACAGTGAATGGTGGGCTACATTGTAGCTGTGGCTGACAGTGAGTGGTAGGCTACATTATAGTGTGTGTTCCTGGACAGTGGAATGGGTGGGCTACATTGTAGCTGTGTCTGGACAGTGAGTGGTAGGCTACATTATAGCTGTGTCTGGACAGTGAGTGGTGGGCTACATTACAGCTGTGTCTGGACAGTGAATGGTGGGCTACATTGTAGCTGTGGCTGAACAGTGAGTGGTAGGCTACATTATAGTTGTGTCTGGACAGTGAATGGTGGGCTACATTGTAGCTGTGTCTGGACAGTGAGTGGTAGGCTACATTATAGCTGTGTCCTGTGACAGTGAGTGGTAGGCTATATTATAGCTGTGACTGCACAGTGATATGGTGTGGCTACATCTGTAAGCTGTGGCTGCACAGTGAGTGGTGGGCTACATTGTAGCTGGTGACTGCACAGTGAGTGGTGGGCTACATTATAGCTGTGACTGCACAGTGAGTGGTGGGCTACATTATAGCTGTGACTGCACAGTGAGTGGTGGACTACATTTAGCTGTGACTGCACAGTGAGTGGGGCACTACATTGTAAGCTGTGACTGCACAGTGAGTGGTGGGCTACATTATAGCTGTGGCATGCACAGTGAGTGGTTGGACTACATTATAGCTGTGGCTGCACAGTGAAGTGGTGGGCTACATATAAGCTGGTGACTGCACAGTGAGTGGTGGACTACATTAGAGCTGTGGTGCACAGTGAGTGGTGGGCTACATTATAGCGGTGGCTGCACAGTGAGTGGTGGGACTACATTTGTAGCTGTGGACTGCACAGTGAGTGGTGGGCTACATTATAGCTGTGACTGCACAGTGAGTGGTGGACTATATTATAGCTGTGGCTGCACAGTGAGTGGTGGACTATATTATAGCTGTGGCTGCACAGTGAGTGGTGGGCTACATTATAGCTGTGGCTGCACAGTGAGTGGTGGGCTACATTATAGCTGTGGCTGCACAGTGAGTGGTGGGCTATATTATAGCTGTGGCTGCACAGTGAGTGGTGGGCTACATTATAGCTGTGACTGCACAGTGAGTGGTGGACTACATTATAGCTGTGGCTGCACAGTGAGTGGTGGGCTACATTATAGCTGTGGCTGCACAGTGAGTGGTGGGCTATATTATAGCTGTGGCTGCACAGTGAGTGGTGGGCTACATTAGTAGCTGTGACTGCACAGTGAGTGGTGGGCTATATTATAGCTGTGGCTGCACAGTGAGTGGTGGGCTACATTATAGCTGTGGCTGCACAGTGAGTGGTGGGCTACATTATAGCTGTGGCTGCACAGTGAGTGGTGGGCTACATTATAGCTGTGACTGCACAGTGAGTGGTGGACTACATTGTAGCTGTGACTGCACAGTGAGTGGTGGACTACATTGTAGCTGTGGCTGCACAGTGAGTGGTGGACTACATTGTAGCTGTGACTGCACAGTGTATAGTGGGTTAGTTTATGACTGTGGCTGGGTAGTATGGTGAGCTAGCTCATGGCTGTGGCTGGATAGTAGCGTATAGGGAACTAGTTTGTTGCTGTAGGGTGTACAGAGTTAACTAATGCCTTTGCCCAGACTGTAGCGTATAAAGTTAATAGTAGGACAGTAGATAGTGGTCTAGCTTTTAGCTGGGGTAGGACAGTACTTAGTGGTCTAGCTTATAACTGTGGTAAGATAGTAGATAGTTGACTAACTTGTAGCTGTTTTAGTATCCATTATGCTTATTCATGTTAGCCTGTGAGCATAAGATTATCTACGCAATTTGTACATTATTTGCTTTGGATATGTTTATTTTATTTCTAACCATTTCTTCGTATATTCAGTAGATGTGAATATTGCTAAATAACTTTCACTTCATGTTACAAAGGTAGCTGATCTATCTTCACAGCCATAAAAGTGTCACTTGAAGATATTAAGACCACCAGATTTGCAACTTCAATGAACATTTCTCAGTTCAAGTCTCTTTTGACTTACTTTTTTGGTGACCTCTGGGCAATCTCCAAACGAAGGTTTTCATTTTCCCTCGTTAAGTTCACGCTCTCATCTTTCAGTTTGCAATTTTCCTGTGTAAAAAGTCAAAAAAAAATAAAAATATGCAGGGTTGTGTCATCATGAATTTGGAAATAGGATTTATCAAACATCTAGCTTCAATTTGGGGAAAAAAAATTAATCAATCATGCATTATCAATCTGGAGAAGAGAAGGAATTAATCAATCATTTGTTGTGAAATTGGAGAAGAGAAAGAATTCATAAATCGTTTACCACTAATTTGGAGAAAGAATTCATCAATCATTCATAACCAAATTGGAGGAGAGAAAGAATCCAGGTAATAACAAAGGCCAAGCGGAGGTTGGCTGCGATGCGGGTGATGGCGGCAGCAAACTGTGAGCAGCGCCATCTATGTCTTCTATACGAAGGACTGGTCATGTCTGTTTTTGAGTATGCGATGGCAATCCTGACTCTCAGCCGTAAGCAGATAGAAAGGATGGAAAGGATACAGAATGAAGCTATGCGCATTTATTCTTGGACGTACAAGAGATACAGCATGCAGGGCGATGCGCAGGTTAAAAAGAGGACGGTCGTGGATGGGTCAAGCCAAAGACATTCTTTAACAGGTGCGTTCACTTGAGGACTTAGAACCTGGCGAGGAGTGGGTACAAGTGCCAACAGATTTCTGCACATCCTTTTCAGTTTGCATCCAACTAGACAGAAAATGCAGACAAGAAAACCCGGCAGCTGTGGAGGCGGAAGTACAAGCGTTGATTTTCGAGAATTCCCTAGACGGTGATGCTGTCATTTACACAGATGGGTCAGTCGTCTGACATGTGAGAAGCTCATGGGCCTTTACGGCTCAGGCCGGAGGGAGAATTGTGAAGGAGGACTCTGGTGCTTTTGCTGAGACCACAAGTAGCCTGACTATGGAAGTCATGGCAGTAAGTAAAGCAATAACATGGCTCAAGACACAGACATTCACTAGGGCATGTTTCCTTAGCGACTCAATGAACATGCTCAAGAGGATAGAGATGGGGGAGATCCGAAGAGACTGGTTTCTGTCTCTGGAGCGGTCTCGGCTGGCAAAGATTAGTTTCATCTTCGTGCCAGGGCATGCGGGAGTACAAGGGAATGAGCAGGCTGACAAGCTCGCAGGTAACGCTACTGTGGAGGGCGGATGCGCCATGGACCAGGCTGACATTCTGAATGCTCTACGAGAGGTAAGACTTTTGCGAGAACTATGTGATGACTGTGAATTTACAACCATGGCCAGACTGTGAGAACAGCAAATTAAAAGAGGGGTGGCCAAACAAGAACACTACGCAGGAAGCCAAAGAAGACTGATAAACCAACACAGAACTGGTGTCGTTAGCCGCTACATGCTGCGGGATTTGCTGAGGAGGGGATCCGAGCACTTATGGACTGAATGGTTCGATGTGCAATGAGGATGATCTGTCGACTAACTAACTAACTAAGAATTCATCAATGATTTATATGCACAATCAAACAAATTCTAGTGTAAAAAGTAGTGAGGAAAGAGAGGCTATGCCCTGAAGAAAACAATGATATACACAGCAAGCCAGTCTGAATTCTGGAATCTACACGGTAACAGAAATCAGTGATAGAAAGCCAGATCCAAGATGTGTAGGGAGGGATTGGAAAGCACTTAAACACTTGGCTAAAAGAAAGGATAGGATGACTTGAGACGGGGTGGTTACAGGACAATGTCACAGTCAGAGACTAAGTACAGAAGAACAATAATAATGTGTGTGTGTGTGTGTGCGCGTGTGTGTTTGTGTGTGTGCATGCATGTATTTGTGTGTATGTGTGTGCGCATGCGCGTGCGTGTGAGAGAGTGATAATAAATTAATGTTTTCATGTTGTGCACAAAAGGTTTTATTTATTTGATTTATTATATATGCACAAGATTGTTTCCCCTGATTTATTATTTATACCTACGATTATTTTCCCTGATTAATTATTTGTGCACAAGATTGTTTTCTCTGATGTATTATTTATGCACAAGATTGTTTTCTCTGATTTATTATTTACGAACAAGGTTGTTTCCCTGATTATTTATTTATGCACAAGATTGTTTCCCTGATTTATTATTTATGCACAAGATTGTTTTTCCCGATTTATTATTTATACCATAGATTATTGGTGATGTGGTCAGAAGAGAGGCATTTGAGAACATCGTGGCAACTGGAAAGATCGAGCAGAAGATAGGCAGAGACAAACCAAGAGAAATGATGCTGGATGGATTGAGATGGTGGCATGGAGGAATATCAACAGCAGAGTTGATCCAGAACACCAAAGACCGAGATCTGTGGAGAGTTATGAATGCCTACACCAGCCGACATGGCACTTGATGATAATGACTCAAGATTATTTTCCCTGATTTATTATTTGTGCACAAGATTGTTTTCCTTGATTTATTATTTAAACCCAATATTATTTTCCCTGATTTATTATTTGTGCACAAGATTGTTTTCTCTGATTTATTACTTAAACCCAAGATTATTTTCCCTGATTTATTATTTGTGCACAAGATTGTTTTCCCTGATTTTCTTTATTTATACTCAAGATTAATTTCCATGATTTATTATTTGTGCACAAGATTGTTTTCCCATATTTATTATTTGTGCACAAGATTGTGTTCCCTGATTTATTATTTATGCACAAGATTATGTTCCCTGATTTATTATTTATGCACAAAATTGTTTTCTCTGATTTATTATTTATGCACAAATTAGTTTCCCCTTATTTATTATTTTTGAACAAGGTTGTTTTTTTTTTCTGATTTATTATTTATGCACAAGATTTTCCCCTGCATTTATTATTTATGCATAAGATTTATTTTCCCTGATTTGTTATTTATGCCCAAGATTGCCTTTTCCTGATTTATTCATGCACAAGATTATTTTCAGCCCAATTAGAAATTTAGAAGATATTGGAGGAATCATCATTGAAGGACATAACATCAATAACATTAGATGTGTAGATGATACAATATTGATTGCAGACAAAGAACAGGATCTGCAACATTTAGTAGATGCGGTTATTGTATACAGTGAACAACAAGGGTTAGAATTAAATTGTAAGAGAGATTATGGTCGTCTCTAAGAAGAAAGAATACTGCAATGTAATATAAGAATAACTACTGAACGTAAACTTGCCAAGACATCAACAACAGCAGTAAAATGCTGGTGTTGACAGCTATGTCCTGTAAATAGGATATGCAAAATAAATATAAGGATAAATTGGAATATTCTTAAACAAATGAACCGGTACAACTATCTTGGAACAGTCATAACATCTGATGGGAGGTACCTTTAAGAGGTTAGAACAAGAATCGCTATTGCAAAGATAGCCTTTAGCAAAATGGAAAACATACTGATTAATATAAAGATGTCAACTGCAACGAGAAAAAAAGACTGCTGAAGTGCTCATAGAACCACTACTTTTTTATGGATGTGAAACGTGGATGATGAACAGACAAGCTGAAAAACATCTATTGGCAGTGAAATGTGGCTTCTGAGGAAAATGTAAGTACCATGGCCAGCCAGAAAAACCAATGAGCAAGACCTACAAGAAATAAATGAAAATGGTAAATTGATTAGCCCTTTACAGGGCAGAGCAGCCATTAGCGGCCGATCGCTTAAACGAGCGGATCGGCCGATTACGTCCGATACTATTATGCATTGTAAAAACGCGATCTCTCGGCTTTCCGACACTTCCGACGGCTACTTTCGCCGATAGCTTGACAACGTGGCCGCCATTTGTAAATGCGCTACTATGAATTTGAACGGACTTTTACGGACTTTTTTGGATAGTTTTCGGGACTTTTATGCTGTTTTTCAAAACGGATTTCGGCGATTCTTCAAGTGATAGCCGAGATTTCGCTAGGTTCAATTTAAATGACATTAAAGGGCACGAAGTTGACTATTAATCAGAGCTAGATATCAGTGCAAAGCGTTACTTTGCATTAGCAGTCTGAGTCGGACTTTAAAGAAAGTGATTATGATTCTGAAAATGTGTTTGTAAATTGCCGTATAGATGACGGAAAATCACAAACAACATGCTGTATTTCGTAAATATTTGTGTTCATATATGGATTACCAACAACAATCACGTGAGTAACATATTCTGCATGCTTTTCCCTTCATTGTGTTGTTTATTTAACTAAAATCGGTTGACTAACACCTTATTTGTGATGTTTTTACTAACGCGACCCGAAATTTTACCAAACCTGAAAAAATCTTGCCCGTTCAGGGCTAAAAAACGGACAAGCGTCTGCCCTGTAAAGGGTTAAAGACGTTGAAAGTCACATTTTTTGGGGCACGTCAAGAGAAGAAATAAACTGGAGAAGTTGGTGACAACTGGCAAGACTGAGGTAAAAAAGAGCAAGGGATAGGCAGAGAAGTAAATACCTGGACGGCTTGGCCTCGTGGCATGGTCGGGACAAGAACACAGAGCTGATCCACAACTCTGGTGATTGTGTAAGATGGCCAAACATGACTACCCATGCTTACCGGCATGGCACATGATGATGATGATGTCATTCAATGACTTCAAGAAGAACACACCAAGACAAGCTAAGCTGTGTGTACTAAGAAAGAAAGCTGAATGAAGACCAGCACGCGGAAGCACTAAACTCAACACTCACCTGCTTTAGTTCGGACATTTCAGATTTGATGTCTTGGTACAGCTTCTGAGCCTCTTGCAGGTTCCTGGTCAGTAGGAGTAGTCTGGGGCCTTCATATGTCTGTGGTGGAGGGTGTGTGGCTGATGCCTTCTTGCCGTCTTCTGTTATTGTATTCTTGTGCTCTGCATCCTTCAGTTGAGTGGTCAGGATGTTATTCTGTAACCTTAGAATTGTATTTTCCTTCCTCAACTGCTCCAGCTCATCTTCATATTCTTTGTACAGGAGATCAAACCTGGCTCTTCTGAACTCAGGGGTGCTCTTAGACTGAGAATCCTCCTCTTCCAACTGATTACCTATGCAGGATGAAATGACAAAATCAGCAGTTTTATTCACCAAAAGGCACCTGTCATAACTAATTCTATCAACTAAGGTATGACCATCATCATCAACATCAAGTGCCATGCCAGTTAGCATAGGTGTTCATGACTCTCCACAGATCTCGGTCTTTGGTTTTCTGGATCAACTCTGCTGACGATATTCTTTCATGCCACTGTCTCAACCCATCCAGCATTATTTTTCTTAGTCTGCTTCTGCCTCTCTTCCTCTCAATCGTTCCAGTTGTCATGATATTCTCCAATGCCTCTCTTCTTATCACATGATCAAAGAAAGCTGTTTGTCTCTTTCTTATTGTTGTATATAATATTCTAGCTTTCAATAGCCTCTTTTAGGCTTTGTTGTTAGTTACTTTGGCAGTCCTAGGAATTCGCAACATTCATCTCAGGAACCACATCTCTGTTTGCTTCCAAGGTTTTGCTAATTTGTTAATTTACATTCCAAGATTCACTGCCATACAGCAAAACATGTTCTATATAGCACTTCAGCACTCTCTTTCTTACATTCAATAATAGTGACTTATTGCATAAGATATTCTTCATTTTCTTAAATACAGCTTTTGCTTGCCCTATTCTGCTCTTAATCTCTGTTGTGCATCTTCCATCTGATATTATAATATAAATGTAGTTTACTTTGGAAAAACTGGACCCGTGAACTAAATAGAGCTGTCAGAAAATGAACCCTTTCCTCAACTTCTTTCATTCACTTGACATTTGTCTATATCTGCAATTCAAATCAATGTTTTCCCATAGTGAATTTGAAGACACCAAGACACAAACAATAGATTGCATGATTTATAGCCTGGCATAGTTTGCTGTATCTCATCAGGTACATACTGCATAAATCGCACAACATAAACTAAAGGGATTAGATAAATCCTTCAAGCAGAAATATAAAGCACACATATTCACACAGTAATCTGAATTGCCTGCCACGGTACAATTGCGATGTGTACAATTACACATTTTCTGGGATACACAAGGCAATGCTCATCATGGGTTGCTAGAACAGAAGATGGTAGAAAATATAACATGAATAACACAATCTCACCTATAATATGTTTGACTGGATTATCAGGTCCAATGTCTACTCTACATGCAGGGCAGTGATTGTTTCTCTTCAGCCAAATGTCCAGGCATAGATTGCAGAAAACATGATGATTGGGGCACAGGACTGGTTGTCTGACCTACATGCAAACATGTTTGTGACAATATTAGGCATGATTGGGACAGAGGACTGGTTGTCTTACCTACATGCAAACATGTTGAGATAATATTAAACATGACTGAGGCACAGGACTGGCTGTCTGACCTACATGCAAAACATGTTGAGACAATATTAGGCAAGACTGGGGCACCGGACTGGCTGTCTTACCTACACATAAACATGTGTGTGACAATATTAGATATAGATGGATTACTCAATAATAGATGTGACTTGGGACATAGGATGATATATCTCACTTACATAAAACCTGTTTGTGATAATATTAGATGTGATGATTGGCTCACAGGGCAGGCTGTCTCACCTTCATACAAATATTTTTGTGACAATATTAGACAAGAATCCGATACAAGACTAGCTGTCTCACTTACATACAAACATGTTTTGTGACATTATACATGACTGGAACACAAAATTGGATGTCTCACTTACGTACAAACATGTTTGTGACAACATTAGAAATGATGACTGGAACACATAACAGGCTTTCTACCTCTTTTCCCAAAAGCTTTCCAGCTGTCACTAAGTTTACAAATTAATTTCTCTTCAATAATATGCCCAAAAACCTTCAATGTCCATGGCTAATTTATCTAATCAATGTGCAGTTTTCATTTGTTGCTTTAAGGACTGTTTCATTCTTTAGTCAATGCTAGATAGTGGCGCGATCAAAACAACCACGTCAAGCCTGACCATGGAGATCACCACTGCCTCCAAGGGCATTCGCTTGGGCAGTAGAGCAGAAAGTCACACACGTCATAATCATATCTGACTCCATGAACACGCTGCAGAAAATTGTAACCGGCAGCCTCTGCTCCGAATGGAAAGCATTCGGAAGTCGCCCCACACATTCACCTGGATGTTGTACACATATAGACATTCTTGACTAAGGAGTAATGAATGTTCGACCTGCTGGCAAATAATGCACCAAGACAAATGGGAAGAGGCATGGAGAGGGCTGATATAATCAGTGCAATATGGGCTCATTTGGCGGATACAGACGAGACACCGACTCTAGTCCGACTGCATGAACTGGGAGTAAAGCCTGGTCAAACACATCAATGTCGCCTTAGTGAGAAATAGAGGAGGTACCATAATCAACTGAGCCGGAAATACTTTGGAATGGCTGCTGAATCAGAGAGCTGAGCTTGCATGGGAATACCCAATGTGCAGTGAGGTTGTTCCACGTAACATGACATAACATATTCAATTCTGTCTTCCCATCATATTCTTAGCATATTTTTAAGAAACCGTCCACTGTCAGTAGATGTGTCTCTGCTTATTGTGCATGGTTCACATGCATACAACTATGTTTATTTTATATAGTATGTTAACATGATTGTTCTGACCACAACACAACTGACAGCTTGTTATTGGTGAGTGCGTTTTCCATCTTAATGGTCAAAAGTTAGCATTTCTTCTTGGGTTTCTGTGCATAGTATACCCATGTGGATTGTTAGCTTGTCGAGACTCCTTTCTATTCCACTTTTCACATGGGACAGTGAGGAGCACCTTGTGTGATATTCACTGGCACAGGAACGGAGCATTATGGGGTGACCCTTTGCCGTGAATTTGGAAAGCGAATAACTTGGGTTCTTGGAGATATACTGAGACAGAATTTTTAAATGAAGAAACTCAAAAAAGATTTTTCAGAAGTCATACAATAAATAACACTGGACACATACTACAAAAAATATATTGGCATGAAATTATGACTGTTGACTACCTTGCCCAGACAAATCTGGCAAGAAATGGGCAGGGTAAAAGATATAGTCATCTGCTTGTTGGATCTTGACTTCCCATCAACCGCCATCTTGTAAACAATGTCTGGACGCTTACCGCGGAGGGATATGCCAACACTCACACTATCATTAAAACGGCGCTGTAGTGATTTTAAATATATAAATCTTATCATCTAGAGATGTCAAAATATTGTCGGCAGAGAAAACAAATATTATTACGTTTATTAAACAAACAGAACAGTATAATATCAGGGATTCTTTGCTGTTGCCAGTTGTCGTCTGCGGGGCCTACCTGGCAGTGGTGTCCCCTGTGGGAGGGAGACATGGCTGCGGCAGCTAATAATACAAGACTATGTTGCTCACGTTACAACACAGATTAGATTTCAGTCACAATGAAGACTAGCCATTTTATTCTGGGTATATTTTTATCAATCATAATTGCCAAGTTGAACCCAAGCATTGGAAGTAAAGGAGGTACGGCTGGCTTATTTACTATATACACCTCAACAGCCTTGTCGAGCAGAATCTGAGCCTGAGCTGAGCCGAGATACGAGATAATTATTAGCAAATAAAATAAATATAATATATAAAATAATTACTAATATGACTATACTGCATATCCTTTACAGGACGTCACAGTCAAACCCAGCATTGTTGCTGTTTGTGATCTTTTGATATAAGTTTACGTTTAGTCGTTTGACATTGCTTTCTGAACAACCAGCACCCATACATAGTAACATACCATACCAGGCATGTAGAAAAAAAATCAACGCTTGGCAGTCAGTCTGCTGCCAAATCGCCCGCATCTGTGTTTCAGACGTGATATGCGGTATTGTGGACTGTGCCCATTACCCCTTCACCATGGAAGCCGACCTTATAACTAAATCCATCCATCATGTGCCATGCTGGTAATCGTGGGCGGTCATGGCTCACCATTTCACTCGATCACCAGAGTCGTGCATCAGCTCAGTGTTCCTGTCTCGACCATGCCACATGGTCAAGCCATCCAGGTATAACTAAATACTATATTAATATTAGCTACGATCGCATCATAACAAGCTATTCCTTCCAAGTCAACTCAAATTTCTGTTGCTTTTATTATTTTTTTTATTGCATCCTTTAAAAAAAAAATTAGAGTTGAGTTGTGCTAAGAACTGACATCAGTGCACTCAGGATATTCCCATACGCACATCGTCCCTTCATTCAACAGCCAGCGAAGAGGCACACTACTAATCATCCCTACAGGCTATCTGATTGAAAGTTCTAAAAAAATTAGAGACAGAGATAAATAATGATTGGAGTAGCAGGAAGCTGCACAAGATAGGATGGCTCAGTGTGAGTTGGTGGAGGCCTGTCGTCAATGAGGAACAGAGGACCAGAAGGGAGAACCCTGCAAGCCAGATTACAGATATGTGTTTATTGGAGGGCCTATCATCAATGAGGAACAGAGGACCAGAAAGGAGGACCCTGCAAGCCAGATTACAGATATGTGTTTGTTACAGATCTGATCTATCTTCCCACTGTGACTCTGCTACACTTGCTGTTTGCTATGGGGGGAGTGGGGGTGGGGGGAGAGACAGGCTACCTGTTCCTCCGTGCACTCATGCTGAAACAATATGGTGATCGTAACACTTCACATACCCACTTCACTACAGGTTTAAACAATGTTTACGCTATGTCTGCTATCTGACCCTTGAGAGAGATGTACTCTAGAGTTGTATTTAGTATTTCTCCTTCTACCCTGGAGTGTAGGCCAATAGATACATGTTTTATGTCATACAAATGATATATCTTAGAATCATTTGCAGTCTTTCCTCTTCTGTTATGGAGTGTAGACCAAGAGATACATGTTTAATGTCATAAAAATGATTGCTTGCTTGTGTTCGTTGGCTTGAGCTCCAACGCAAAGTCCTGTATGTCGGATGAAGGCATCCTGTTGTCCAACATCAGTGTGATGTCATACAGGACCTGAGGTTTGCGTGAGTATCCGTTGTCCCATGTCTGGCTTATTGGTGTGCAGACTGGTGGTTTCTCGCCATACAGGCAGACACTCTCCGACTTTGGAGGAATCGGCGATCCTATTGACTTCAGCCAGGACCCCGAAGGGACCTGTTGCCCAGGACGCTCGGCGAGGACGCGTCAATAGGTCTTGGCCAGTATATAACCCGGCCCTGGTGCCTTGGAAACACCTCTGCGTCCCATAAAAATGATTAATGTGGGATGTTTGTAGTCTTTCATCTTCTATCCTGGAGTGTAGACCAAGAGATACATGTTTTATATCATACAAATGATTACCTTAGAGTCGTATATAGTCTTTCTTCTTCTATCCTGGAGTATAGACCAAGAGATAACATGTTTTATGTCATACAAATGATATACCTTAGAGTCATATGTAGTCTTTCCTATTCTACCCTGGAGTGTAGACCAAGAGATACATGTTTTATGACATACAAATGATATACCTTAGAGTCATTGGTAGTCTTTCCTCTTATGTATGTATGATGCTGGAATATTTCAGGGCTGCTGAAGCCAGAGATTACAGTCAAGTATATAACCGTGTCCCTGGTGTTTCTCAACACTGGACTCTCTCTTCCTAGTGAGGTGAGAAGTCAGTATAGAATATAGATAAATTTATGGAAAAAAGACATGTATATTTTAATTTTATGGGGCATATCGATAGAAGAGATAGATTAGAGAAATTATCCTTATCTGGCGAAATGCTGGGCTAAAGAGGCAAAAGGAAGGACGACAGAGAAGGATGCTTGTGGAAAGCTTAAACAACTGGGCATCAAATAATAATATAAGTGTCATAACTTCAATAAAATATCAGTGGATGGGTGAGTGGTGACTAGCAATGTCTGATCCAAATACAGGCACCTACAGATGAAGAAGAAGATGGTGAAAAAGAGAAAAAGAGGAAGAAGAAAATTAAGTAAGACAAGAAGAAGCAAATAGCGGTGGGAACGATTAGTAGTGTGACTCTTCGCTGACTGTTGAACGAAGGGACGTAGTGCATATGGGAATGCCCTGAGTGCAGTGATGTCAGTTCTTAGCTCAACTCAACTCAAGAAGAAGCAAAATACAAGGAAAGAAAAAAGGAGGAGAAGAAGAGAAAGGGGAAAAAAAATAGGAGAAGAAAGAGGAAGGAGATGGAGAAGAAGATGAATTAGGAGAAGATTATGAAGGGAAAGAAGAAAAATGAAAAAGAGGAAGAAGAAAGGGAAGAAATGGAAGTTGGTGAAAAAGAAGAAGGGAAAAAGAAGAGACAAAAAATATAGGAAGAGGAAGGGAAAGAAGAAGAAAAAGAAAAACAAGATTAACAGGTAGACTTTCTTTTACAGGCACATAAAAAAGGGGACATTGTCTACTTAAGTGTTCTTAAATGTAATCTTTTTATTCCTGCTGAGATTTAAAAAAAAATTGTGAGGCTGCATCATCTGAACATCCAGTTTTGTCAATCCATGCCAAAATATGTGACTGAGATACAGGTTGTGCTTGCAGCCCACAGTCATCCTCATCCGCTGAATTATATTTAGCTAAAGCAGGTCTGAGCACGTCTTCTATCCATGAATGAGTCATTGCTTCGTCGACTGACTGTTTCTCTCCACACACATTCTTGTACATGATGCAATGTCATTTTTTGAATCGATCCAACCAGCCAGCATTACAATTCCAGTCTGTCTGACCTCCAAGACGTGCACATTCTTCTGCTTTCACAATAAGTAAAGGCCCATTTACTGGTACAATTGCTGATCTAATCACAGTGAACCATTGTAAAAGGGCAGATTCAACAAAATTACTTGCGGCAGTTCTAGCTTGTCTGTCACCGTCGATTTGACATTTGAAAAACAATTTTCTGCAGTGGTCTTTATGCTTTAAAATGCCAGAAAGTGTCGATGTTGGAATACCAAATTCTCTAGCTATATTCACTTTCTTCTTCCCCCTATGTTCAACCTCTTCCAACAGCTCAGACTTTCTTTTTAAAGTTAAAGTAGCAAGCTTTCGTCTACTATCCGACATTGTTGACATGCATCGAAATATCGTATGTGCTGCATCAATTGTTGTTCTCCGGGCTGACTAAAAATAATTCTTTCGCGAAACAATTTTTTTTTTTTTTGGATGTGAAATGAACAGTTCGACTTAAACGTGAACACTTATATAGTCGGTATTCATTTTTATGTTCGACCAATCTGAAAATTCGAGTTAACCAAATTCGACTTATCAGGACTTTTTATACAATGATAAAGAAGGACTAAGCCAGTACCATCAACTTAAGCGAAATATTCGCTTATCCGAGTGCGACTTAAGTGGACTCGACTGTACTTTGTATTCATCCCCTCATGCCTTCCAATTTGGCAGAAACATAAATAGGTCCAAAGTGAGACATCGCTAAACACATAGTATTATTTGTGACTGTAATTGTAAGGTCTAGTCAGGTCTTACTGAGCTACTATATGACAGTTAGTTTGTTAGTTAGTTAGTCGACAGATCATCCTTGTTGCACATCGAACCATTCAGTCCATAAGTGCTCGGATCCCCTCCTCAGCAAATCCTGCAGCGTGTAGCGGCTAACGACGCCAGTTCTGTGTTGGTTTATCAATCTTCTTTGGCTTCCTGCGTTGTGTTCTTGTTTGGCCACCCCTCTTTTAATTTGCTGCTCCTGCAGTCTGGCCATTGTTGTAGATTCACAGTCATCACTTGGTTCTCGCAAAAGTCTCACTTCTCGTAGAGCATTCAGAATGTCAGCCTGGTCCATGGCGCATCCGCCCTCCACAGTAGCCTCACCTGCGAGCTTGTCAGCCCGCTCATTTCCTTGTACTCCTGCATGACCTGGCACGAAGATGAAACTAATCTTTGCCAGCCGAGACCGCTTCAGAGGCAGCAGCCATTCTCTTCGGATCGACCCCTCCTCTATCATCTTGATCATGTTCATTGAGTCGCTAAGGAAACAAGCCCTAGTGAATGTCTGTGTCTCGAGCCATGTTATTGCTTTACTTACTGCCATGACTTCCATGGTCAGGCTACTTGTGGTTTCAGTGAAAGCACTTCACAATTCTCCCTCCGGCCCGAGCTGTAAAGGCCCATGAGCTTCTCACATGTCGGACGACCGACCCATCTGTGTAGATGACCGCGTCACCGTCTAGCGAATTCTCGAAAATCAACGCTTGTACTTCAGCCTCAACAGCAGCCGGATTTTCTTGTCTGCATTTTCTATCTAGTTGGATGCAAACTGAAAAGGATGTGCAGAAGTCTGTTGGCACTTGCACCCACTCCTCGCCAGGTTCTAAGTCCTCAAGTGAACACACCTGTTGAAGAATGTCTTCGGCTTGACCCATCCACGACCGTCCTCTTTTTAACCTACTGCCCTTCACCTTCCTAATTTCACTATGCAGTGGATGTTGTGTGTTTGCGTTAATTCTGAGGTAGGCGGAATTAACGCAAACACACAACATCCACTGCATAGTGAAATTAGGAAGGTGAAGGGCAGCAGGTTAAAAAAAAGAGGACGGTCGTGGATGGGTTAAGCCGAAAGAGAAAAGCCGACTATATGACAGTGGACGGTTCTACCTGTTGTCTGTTTCACCAAACCCGATAACCCACATTGTGCCAACGGCTTCAGATGAAGTGTAATTGGGAGAGGTCAAGCCTTACCCTAGTGCGAGGAAATGCAACCTAAGACTAAATGTCATAGCAGGGCAGACCAGTCCCTAAGCCTTTGTTGGCAACTCGTTTAGGATTGAAGCTCCCACAGGCGGACAGCTAGAGCATTGCTTTGCTGGTCTGGCAGCTTCTGCAACTTGTCTTTGTTCCAGATATATTAGTGTTACCTTTCCTCTGGAGTAAACTAGGCTGGCCGAGAGAGAGGGATCATGCTGGATGGGCAACACATGGTCTCTGCAATTCAGCCCAGGCGTTGTGCTATGGGGAGGTATAACTCCAATCATTGTCTGGTTGTCGTTATTATGCCTGTTTTGAAATCCAATGTAGAAGACTCATCTGTCAAGACAGTAACATGCCAGTGGTATCTGTTGCTGTGTACACTCATTAGCTGTTCATTGATTCTCTTCAGAACATCCCCTTGTTTACAGTGAGTGCTCCAGCCTACAGATAGCATACAACATCTGTATAATTTAATTTTGTAACAATGTGCACCTTGTTGTATGAATGTGCAACTTGTTGTATGAATGTGCACCTTGTTGTATGAATGTGCACCTTGTTGTTGTATGAATGTGCGCCATTCACTTGCCTAAAGATATTGATACCAATGATTTCTGCTGCAGGAACTGAAAGTTGCCATCCTACGATGGGACCTGCATATGTTTGTTCAGGGATTCACCTTCGTCATCTTCCCATGTATTACGTATGTGCTGGTGTTCATACTACGACATACATCGCTTCATCCTGCGTTACTTGATGGGTGAGTCAGTGCGAGCAGAAATATCTCATCATACGTTGTGTATAGAATAGGTTTAAACACATGCAAATACTGACTGTAATGTTGAGTAGATTTTAAATAAAACATTACTTATTATATGTTGTTATAGTGTAGATTAAAGAAAACAACTCATCATATATGTTTGTTTAACCCTTTACAGGGCAGACGCTTGTCCGTTTTGTAGCCCTGAATGGGCAAGATTTTTTCAGGTTTGGTAAAATTTCGGGTCGCGTTAGTAAAAACATCACAAATAAGGTGTTAGTCAACCGATTTTAGTTAAATAAACAACACAATGAAGGGAAAAGCATGCAGAATATGTTACTCACATGATTGTTGTTGGTAATCCATATATGAACACAAATATTTACGAAATACAGCATGTTATTTGTGATTTTCCGTCATCTATACGGCAATTTACAAACACATTTTCAGAATCATAATCACTTTCTTTAAAGTCCGACTCAGACTGCTAATGCAAAGTAACGCTTTGCACTGATATCTAGCTCAGATTAACAGTCAACTTCGTGCCCTATAATGTCATTTAAATTGAACCTAGCGAAATCTCGGCTATCACTTGAAGAATCGCCAAGATCCGTTTTGAAAAACAGCGTAAAAACCCCGAAAACTATCAAAAATAGTCCATAAAAGTCCATTCAAATTCATTGTAGCGCGTTTACAAATGGCGGCCACGTTGTCAAGTTGTCGGTGAAAGCGAAAGTAGCCGTCGGAAGTGTCGGAAAGCTGAGAGATTGCGTTTTTACAATGCATAATAGTATCGGACGCGATCAGACGCTATGCATGTTTAAGGCATCGGGCGCTATTGGCCGCTACGCCCTGTAAAGGATTAAGAGTTGAGTACACTTAAACACAATAACATTCATTATATAGGGTGTATTTTTAACAACCGTGGGTTTTTTGCAAATATTGCCGTTCCAAGTTTTGTATTCACCCTCTGTGGAGTTCATGCAACATAAAAGGTAAATACAAAACTTGGAACGGCAATATTTTAAAAAACCCCACAGACATTAAAAATACACCCTATGTGTTGTTAGTTGAGAGTTGAGTACACTTATACAATATGACACTCATTAGATGTTGTTAATTGAATACACTTAAACAAAACAACACTCACTATATGTTTTTGATGAAGCTGAGCACATAAATCTACTACTGCTGTGAATGATCTGTGTTGATGATACTGAGTAAATAAACCTGTAATGTGAATGCCATGTGATGTGATATTTCTTGTTCACATAAATCTGTCAATGTTGTGAATGCTATGTAATGTGATATTTCTTGCTCACATAAATCTGGAAATGTGAATGCTATGTGATGTGACATTTCTTGTTTCCATAGGTTGATGATAATGAGCACAATGCCACCTCCTGTCTCCTCTGCCATCATTTTGACCAGACTTGTGGGTGGGAATGTTGTAAGTCTGAATTGCTTTGTTCTGATTTTATCTGTCTATATGTGTGTACAGAAAACTCATTCTAATGTTACGTTTATATGTTACAGTCTTGTGTCATGGCACGGAAGGGAGGCAACACACAAATTGATACATGCCATCGGAGATCAAAATTTGTGGAGAGGCATGATTGTCCACGGCAACCGACAAGGCACTGGATGATGATGATATGTTACACAAATGTTAAACACGAATTCTCATTAAGCCCCTGTTGTGCTTCCGGGGAATGAGAATTCCCGCCTGGTTGGGTGGGTGGGGGGGGGGGGGGGGGGGGGGGGGGGGGGGGGGGGTGCGAAGTACAGAAGTGCTCCTGGAAACAGGATAAGACACAAAGGACCTCAGCCACAGTAAACCCCACAGAGAACCTAGTTATGTAGCTGAGAAGACTCAAGTCGCGGTCACCTGTGACGTGCCTGAGCAGCCTCCGAGAGTCCCAGGGTGAAGGTTGAGTTCCCTATTGCCACCAGGAAGGAGTAATAACAACTGTACCAAACCTCTCCACGGCAAGGGGATGACGCCAGGAGTCATGACCCGGATGGGACCGCCCCCAGAGATTGTTAAGAAATTAAAGGTCCAAAATACTTGGGGAAGGGGGTACCCTTCTGACGATCAGAAGCCCCCTGCCGTGTTTGCTCTGCGTCAGAGTGTTTATGATCAGAAGCTAGTTCTCCACTTGACAGATATTGCATCAAAGTTCCTGTGGTGATGACATGTACATCATCACCATGTTGCAAATTATTTATCTAACACAGTGGTTCCCCAGGGGGGAATGAAGACCATTTCAAGATCGCGTTAATACAAGAACCGATTACTTGATATTGTTTTTCCCTTCATACTTTACAGTTAAGTACGTCTCATCCTTCTAAAATTCATT
This sequence comes from Cepaea nemoralis, assembly GCA_014155875.1. Classification (NCBI taxonomy): domain Eukaryota; kingdom Metazoa; phylum Mollusca; class Gastropoda; order Stylommatophora; family Helicidae; genus Cepaea; species Cepaea nemoralis. The sequence continues at coordinate 41,327 of JACEFZ010008829.1, forward strand.
TTATAAAGTCAGAAGACCCACAAATCATGTTTTATGTGGATGTCTAGACTTGTTTTAGTACATGCTATTAAATTTACCTTACATTTTTACGTATACTGTGTAGGGGTGGGGGGATTTTTAGATAGGAAATATGAAAAGGAGGGGGGGGGGGGGGAATGACGTTCTGAAATACGGTGAGGGGAGGGGCATGGGCCAAATTTTTGATAGGAAGGGGGGAATGACATTCTGAAAATATGGTGAAAGGGGGCACGGGCCAAAAAAGGTTGAGAAACACTGATCTAACATCACTCTAATCTCAGCCCTCAGAGAAGACTATCCTTTCTCAGTGAAAAATGCCTCATGCGTTTTCTTACCTATAATGGCTATAATAGGAGGAGCGGCTGGCCAAGTGGTTAAGAATGCTGGGTTCCTCATAGGGAGACCCGGCTTCAAATCCTGTGTAAGGTTTTGTGTGTGCGTGTGTGGGGGAGGGGGCCCACAAAAAGAAAACCCTAACCTGCACAGCATGCGGCAACTACACTAGCCAGGCAACCTGAATTCTTCAGACTCAAGACTCCCCCCTGTTCTACACCGCAAGATATTTTAGGCAGTAGGTGACAGTTTTCTGTTTTCTGACAGTGGCTATCATGCTGTATATCCACCTCATGTTTTTTCTTACAGTGGCTATGATGCTGTATATCCACCTCATGTTTTTTTCTTACAGTGGCTATGATGCTGTATATCCACCTCATGTTTTTTCTTACAGTGGCTATAATGCTGTATATTCACCTCATGTTTTTTCTTACTGTGGCTAAGATGCTGTATATCCACCTCATGTTTTTTCTTACAGTGGCTATGATGCTGTATATCCACCTCATGTTTTTTCTTACAGTGGCTATCATGCTGTATATCCACCTCATGTTTTTTCTTACAGTGGTTATAATGCTGTATATCTACCTCATGTTTTTTCTTACAGTGGCTATAATGCTGTATATTCACCTCATGTTTTTTCTTACAGTGGCTATAATTCTGTATATTCACCTCATGTTTTTTCTTACAGTGGCTATAATGCTGTATATTCACCTCATGTTTTTTCTTACAGTGGCTATAATGCTGTATATTCACCTCATGTTTTTTCTTACAGTGGCTATAATGCTGTATATTTACCTCATGTTTTTTCTTACAGTGGCTATAATGCTGTATATTCACCTCATGTTTTTTCTTACAGTGGCTATAATGCTGTATATTCACCTCATGTTTTTTCTTACAGTAGCTATAATGCTGTATATTCACCTCGTTTTTTCTTACAGTAGCTATAATGCTGTATATTCACCTCATGTTTTTCTTACAGTGGCTATAATGCTGTATATTCACCTCATGTTTTTTCTTACAGTGGCTATAATGCTGTATATTCACCTCATGTTTTTTCTTTACTTGTTCGCTCGCTTTGAACTCAAGCATAGTTCACACTGGCCTGATTTTTGTGTGGGGGATAGCTTTCCCTATTACCACTGCCCCTCACCTTTTAGGCGAACCACTCTGACTTCTGAGGTACTTGTAATTAACATCCCCAAGTCAAGGACAAGAAATCAACATTTTAGTCCAACAGACTTGTGTAGGGGTTGAACTTGCTAGCACGCCATCAGCACACAGAAGTTTCAGATTGAGTGCTCTTATCTACTCAGACTTGCAGATCTCTGTCATGTTTGTTGACTCCACCTTATCTGCTTGCTGATCTCAGTCATGTTTGTTGACTCCACCTTATGTGTTTGCTGATCTCTGTCATGTTTGTTGACTCCACCTTATCTGCTTGCTGATCTCAGTCATGTTTGTTGACTCCACCTTATCTGTTTGCCGATCTCAGTCATGTTTGTTGACTCCACCTTATCTGCTTGCTGATCTCAGTCATCTTTGTTGACTCCACCTTATCTGCTTGCTGATCTCAGTCATCTTTGTTGACTCCACCTTATCTGTTTGCTGATCTCAGTCATGTTTGTTGACTCCACCTTATCTGCTTGCTGATCTCAGTCATCTTTGTTGACTCCGCCTTATCTGTTTGCTGATCTCAGTCATGTTTGTTGACTCCACCTTATCTGCTTGCTGATCTCAGTCATCTTTGTTGACTCCACCTTATCTGTTTGCTGATCTCAGTCATGTTTGTTGACTCTACCTTATCTGCTTGCTGATCTCAGTCATCTTTGTTGACTCCACCTTATCTGTTTGCTGATCTCAGTCATGTTTGTTGACTCCACCTTATCTGCTTGCTGATCTCAGTCATGTTTGTTGACTCCACCTTATCTGATTGCTGACCTCAGTCATGTTTGATGACTCCACCTCATCTGCCAGGAATCTTGCCTTTGCCTAACATTCTTTCTAGACCATTGTGATGTTTGATGTGGCCACAGTTTGTGAGACATCATACTGTTTTGGGTCTGTTTTCTATTTGTTGGGATCTTGTAGAAGTCAGTGTTTTTACATTTTCTTCATCCACAGTATTCTTAGACACTTTCTTAAACACTAAAGTCTGGAAGCCTTAGTTTTGTTCTTAAGTGTTTGTGAAATGGTCGCCAATTCTCACCTGTCTGTTGCTACAGGAAAGATGCATGTTCACAGAATGTGAACTTGTGTTTCTTTGTTGGTGTTGTGATGACTTGTACATCTTCTTGAACTCTATTTTTTGGGGTCAAAAACCACCAGCCTGTCATATCTGTGATCTCTTTCATGTTAAACAGTTCTTATTTTATGTATCATGCGTGTTTTCTGTTTTTGTTTGTAAAGGACCACATTCTCTAATCATCATCTTTTGCCACATGGTGTAAATGTATGGGTATCTCCACAGATATCAGATCCTGGTATTCTTAATCAATTCTGTTGTTATTCCTCCATCCCACTGTCTGAAGCCATCCATCATCAATTCTCTTGCTGTACCTCCTCATCGGCTGCCACTGATCTGTCCAGTCATCACATTATGTTTCCCTGCCGTCTTATCATTATAAGACCAAAGAACGTTTGTCCCTGTCCTCAAGTTGTATATAATGTTCTACTTTCATGAGCCTTTTCCAGGCACTCCTCATTCAGTAGATGTTTAAATATCGAAGGATGGGGCAATATTTAAGGGGCAAAAGAAAGAAAATAATATAATTAATAGATGGACAGAATCCATCCATCCATCATATGCCATGCTGGTAAGCGTGGGCGGTCATGTTTTGACATCTCACTGTATCACCAGAGTCGTGGATCAGCTCCGTGTTTCTGTCTCGACCATGCCACAAGGACAAGCCATCCAGGTACTTGCTTCTAGGTCTTCCACTTGGTCTGTTCCCCTCGATCGTACCAGTTGTCACAAAGTTCTCCAAATCATTTTTTCTCATAACATGTCCAAATAATTGTGCCAAAGAAAATGGACAGAATGGCATCCATGAATTATCATGGAATAAGGGAAGCAGCATACAGACAATGTATTGAGGAATGAACAAACTTCATCTTTGAAAGGGTTAAGAATTTTCGACACAGGCACATCTGACATTCTGCCTTTCTTACCTCTGTTCTCTTATATTATTTCATTCATATATCACTTGTGAAGGTAATCTTAGACAACAATGACAACAACAACAAATAATATATGCATTATAAACCCTTGGAAAGTACATAATAATCAGTAATACATGATTGACTAAAACTTATTGTTGACATGGTCATTGTTTTGTTGCTGTTGCGTTCCTTTCTTTGAGCTCAAGAATAGTCCATACACATGTTGCTACTTCTAGTGCACTGGACTGATTTTTGCGTGTGGATTAGCTTTCCCTATTACCATTGTCCTCAGCCATCAGGCAAACCTACTCCAATTTAAGAGATACTTGCAATTTAAATTTCCAAGTACAGGATGAGAAGTCAACATTTTAGTCCAAATGACCGGTGTAGGGGTTGAACCTGCTACCTCAGCATCAGCACACCGGAAGGTTAAGAGTGAGTGCTCTTATTCATTCGGCCTCTACATGGCAATTATAACTTGCAAAGTTGGATGTATGGTACCACAGTTAAGAGAATGATTATTATACTAGTTACTCTCTTTGAAATTATAATGTTTTTTAAAGGGGGCATATCATCTGTACAGAAATAGTGTTCAAACAGGTTACCATTGTATCTACAGGGATTGGTCTTGTCTGTGATTTGTAATGAATAGTAGCACTGTAACCTAGCATACATGTGGTGCAGCGACTGAGGCTTGACCTGAGATTATCTACCTCAACTCGTAGAAAACCTTAAATACAAAATTCATTCAGTTGTGAACTAGTCAGAACATATTTGGATTGAGTTGCATTACGGCCAATGCTCCATTGGCCATTGTAAGGTGGGAGAAGAAGATGGACAGAGTGCATGGAACATCTAAATGATGAAAACAGACCAGATAAAACAAATGAAGGACACAGATACCAAAGTTGTTGTCAACAAACACACACACAAATTGGAAAACAGGTTTACTGAGCTGAAAACAGGCATATCCTAATTCATTCACAGACAGTTATCCTTACACCATAATGAAGCAACATCATGATTTATTTAATTATGACGTCCTGTGGGACAAGTTTGTTCATCAACACATCAGCATGTGTAAATTTCAAAGACTGCATGCTGTAGTATCTGCTACACATATGCTATAATCACACTCATATTACATATTCTATTTATATCCGCAGGCAGCTTCTGTGTTCAACTCAGCATTAGGCAGCCTTCTGGTGAGTGTTTGTTTACTCCAGTCTTCTTCAGAAAATCTCTCTCTCAGAATTGAAATCATGTATTCTATGGGCAAGCCGCAATAGTGTAGTGGTTAGACTCTGTCCCTGCAGTTCCACTGGTCATAGATTCAAACTTGCATTGACCTGGATTCCCAGCATGACATGGCTGCCAGGGAATGTGTTGGCAAGTAAAGGTGACCATCGAGATATTGACCGCCCCACCCCTGGACTGCTGATTGGTCTAAACAAATATAAGTCCTGCACCTTCTGCAAGAGCCACAGTGGCCTAGTGGCTACACCCTGCCTAACAGGGCTACCAGGAAATGTCTTGGGAAGAAACAAATTCTATAACAATCCTCTGCTTGTAACGTACATCATTAATATCTGCCATTTCAACGATTTTGTGTCACAGTTAGAATTGGTTTACAGAGGTGCAATTTGGTATACACCTTCAAGAAATTATAAACTTAAATTGATGCAAATGTAATTCTTGTATATTTATTATTGATTGATTGATTGATTTAAGAATCAACATCACAGCATTCAGGCATTCCCATAAGTGCTCCGTCCCCATCCTCAGCAGCCAGCGAAGAGTTCCAACACTAATAGTACCAGTAGCAATCTGATTATAAGTCCGTCTCGCCTTTCCTTTGAACGTTGAGCGTCGGCCAGATCCCTTCGTCACTCCTCGTTGTCTCATTATCTTTATTATTAGCTGAGATAATAATTGTGGTGCATAACTTTCTGACCTACCCTCGTAAAGGCAGCTAGTGTGATAATGATTACATCAATCAGCGAGTACCAGTATGTCTATAAAACATGGATCTAGAACTGTGTGCCCAGTCACATGAAGGCATGCAAAAGGGTCCTTCACTTTTCACTTCAGTAGTAGCGCCACATGCCCAGTTTGCCTGCAGGCGGGCTATAGAACCCTTGACTGACTGACTTATGGTTGTCAGTAGGAATACAGAAATATCACAATGTAATATACAGGTAAATGGGAGTTTTCTTAAGCATATGAAATGGTAAATTTATCTCAGAACAGTCATAACATCTGATGGGAGGTGCCTTGAAGAGATTAGAACAAGAATCGCTATGGCAAAGGTAGCATTTTGAAAGATGGAAACCATACTGACCATTAAATGATATCAATTGCAACAGAGAAAAGAGTGTTGAGGTGCTACGTAGAACCTGTGCTTTTGTATGGATGGGAAACGTGAGCAGACAAGCTGAAAACCATCTAATTGCAGTGGAAAAGTAGTTTCTTGGGGAAATTCAAAGAATACAGCACACAGACAGAAAAAGCAATGAGCAAGTCCTATAAGAAGCAAATGAAAACCATGCACTGTTTAGAGATATTAGACATAAGACAGTCCAGATTGTTTGGGCAGGTTATGAGACCTCGCCATCAGCACACAGGAAGTTTAAGAGCAAGCAGTCATATCCATTTGGCTATGCTAACCTCTGACATGACACATGATGATGATGGCTGACTATTCTATGGGGACAGGAGAAAGAGAAGAGGAAGACAACAGCTGATATAGGAGCATAACATGGAATGATGGACTAGAAGGGAGGTGATTGACTGTCTGCACCTCATGGACAGATCAATGGGGAAAGAGGCAGAGAAGACCAAGAGTAATGATGCTGGATGGACTGAGACAGTGGCATGGAGGAATATCTGCAGCAGAGTTGATCCAGAGCAACCAGGACTTTTATCTGTGGAAAGACGTGAACATATATGCTAGCTGGCAAGGCACATGATGATGATGAACTGCCACCCTGTTTTCGTGGTGATGTTTCAGTGTCTTACAACATATTCTGCTGCAGGGGTAGCTGTCTCTCTTTCTCTCATCTCTCTCACATCACTAACTTTCCCTCACTCTCGCTTCCTGTCACTCGCTCTCTCTCTGTCTCTCTCTGTCTCTCTCTCTCTCTCTCTCTCTCTCTCTCTCTCTCTAAACCTCTTTCTCTCTCTCTCTAAACCCCTCTCTCTCTCTCTAAACCCCTCTCTCTCTCTCTCTCTCTCTCTCTCTAAACCTCTTTCTCTCTCTCTAAACTCCTCTCTCTCTCTCTCTCTCTCTCTCTCTCTCTCTCTCTCTCTCTCTCTCTCTCTCTCTCTCTCTCTCTCTCTCTCTCTCTCTCTCTCTCTCTCTCTCTCTCTCTCTCTCACCCCTCCTTTTCTTTAATCTGTTTGAAAGTTTTTCTGTCTCTTTCTTTCTGTCTCATTGTCTCTCCCTGCCTTTCTCTTCTCTTTCTATCTCTCTCCATCCTTCTCACTTCCCTTTTTCTCTTTCTCCTCTATCTCTCTCACTTTCTCTTCTTTCCTCTATTTCTTTCTCTCTCTCTCTCTCTCTCTCTCTCTCTCTCTCTCTCTCTCTCTCTCTCTCTCTCTCACTCTCTCTCTCTCTTCTCTCTCCTCTCTCTCTCTCTCTCTCTCTCTCTCTCTCGTCTCTCTCCTCTCTCTCTCTCTCTCTCTCTCTCCTCTCTCTCTCTCTCTCTCACTATCTCTCTCTAACACACACAAACGCACAAGCTCTCTAACACACACAAACGCACAAGCTCTCTAACACACACAAACGCACAAGCTCGCTCACACACGCACACTCTCACACACACAGACGCAAGCTTTCTTACACACACATACCCACACACACACTCTCTCTCTCTGATCATTCTCTCTGTCCCTCTTTCTCTTAGTCTCCCCATCTCTATCTCTCTCACTACACACTTGAACACACAATGAAATATTGAGACATTTTAAAAATTTGTAATTTGTTTAATATTTTTTTTTATTTTGGACAGGGCATATTTATAACTCCAGCTCTAATCTTGTCTATGGTAAGTGTACATTACTTTTATGTGAGGGTCGCTCAGTCAGTAGATGGACTGCTGTCATCTCTAGATAACTATGAGAGATGACCTGATATTACCTGTACTATTTTCTAACAGTCACCTGCCACTGCCACACATTTTCCCATTCTGACAGCATACAATTCTTTTGGCTGGTCCTTGAGTCATTGGAGAACTACCTAACACACTTGGTCATCTGTGTCAAACTTATATCCTCCGAGATGCTGTTTCAGAAGGCCAGAAATGTGAAAATTACCCAGGGCCAAGTCAGAACTGTAAGGCAGGTATGGCAGTAGACCCCAATGCCATTGGTAATTAATTACCAAAGTTTTGTCAACTGTATAGGGTCTCGTGTTCTTGTGTTGAAGCAGGTTTTGAACCTTTCACCGAAAATTTCATCACAACACACTCTTCCTGCACTGGAGTCGACTGGTCTGTTTTTAAAAACAAAGATGGGAAAACTGCTGATACTCACGTATCCCACCACAAAGTCTCAGATGTATACTGTTCTTCTTCTGCATTCATGTTTTGGATGTAATTGTGTTGTGCCTGTTTACAGCATAGCTGCAATATTTGCGCTTTTTGGCCAACACATCTGACTTCTGTAGGCATTTGTTGACATGGTAACCTTCCCGGGTGTATACTGTTCACTTACTGAACTTAATATTTGTCTTGGAGTTAACCTGACAAAATCCTGATACTTACTGGATGACCCTCGTATGTATGTATCCTTTCTTTCTTGAAGTTCACTGTACAGGGGGTGGGTGGTTAGTGGACCGAAGTATACTTGTTTACTGAAAGATTTGTGTCCTTTTTTCACCCATTGATTTCTAGGGTTGATTTCTCTGTGTGACCCCATGTTATGGATACATCACAGACACTCACTTTGGTTGTCAGTTATAGCTTGAAACTGCTAGCATTGCTTCAGGCTGGGACCTGTAGACTATCTAAGGAAACCACTAACATTGCTTCAGGCTGGGACCTGTAGACTAATCAAGTAAACTGCTGACATTGCTGCAGGCTGGGACCTGTAGACTACATAAGCAAACTGCTGACATTGCTGCAGGCTGGTACCTGTAGACTACATAAGCAAACTGCTGACATTGCTGCAGGCTGGGACCTGTAGACTACTCAAGCAAACTGCTGACATTGCTGCAGGCTGGGACCTGTAGACTACATAAGCAAACTGCTGACATTGCTGCAGGCTGGGACCTGTAGACTACATAAGCAAACTGCTGACATTGCTGCAGGCTGGGACCTGTAGACTACATAAGCAAACTGCTGACATTGCTGCAGGCTGGGACCTGTAGACTACATAAGCAAACTGCTGACATTGCTGCAGGCTGGGACCTGTAGACTACTCAAGCAAACTGCTGACATTGCTGCAGGCTGGGACCTGTAGACTACATAAGCAAACTGCTGACATTGCTGCAGGCTGGGACCTGTAGACTACTCAAGCAAACTGCTGACATTGCTTCAGGCTGGGACCTGTAGACTACATAAGCAAACTGCTGACATTGCTGCAGGCTGGGACCTGTAGACTACTCAAGCAAACTGCTGACATTGCTGCAGGCTGGGACCTGTAGACTACTCAAGTAAACTGCTGACATTGCTTCAGGCTGGGACCTGTAGACTACATAAGCAAACTGCTGACATTGCTGCAGGCTGGTACCTGTAGACTACTCAAGCAAACTGCTGACATTGCTGCAGGGCTGGGACCTGTAGACTACATAAGCAAACTGCTGACATTGCTGCAGGCTGGGACCTGTAGACTACTCAAGCAAACTGCTGACATTGCTGCAGGCTGGGACCTGTAGACTACATAAGCAAACTGCTGACATTGCTGCAGGCTGGGACCTGTAGACTACTCAAGCAAACTGCTGACATTGCTGCAGGCTGGGACCTGTAGACTACATAAGCAAACTGCTGACATTGCTGCAGGCTGGGACCTGTAGACTACTCAAGCAAACTGCTGACATTGCTGCAGGCTGGGACCTGTAGACTACATAAGCAAAACTGCTGACATTGCTGCAGGCTGGGACCTGTAGACTACTCAAGTAAACTGCTGACATTGCTGCAGGCTGGGACCTGTAGACTACATAAGCAAACTGCTGACATTGCTGCAGGCTGGGACCTGTAGACTACATAAGCAAACTGCTGACATTGCTGCAGGCTGGGACCTGTAGACTACATAAGCAAACTGCTGACATTGCTGCAGGCTGGTACCTGTAGACTACTCATGTAAACTGCTGACATTGCTGCAGGCTGGGACCTGTAGACTACTCAAGCAAACTGCTGGCATTGCTTCAGGCTTGGACCTGTAGACCACTCAAGCAAACTGCTGGCATTGCTTCAGGCTGGAACCTGTAGACTTTTTTTTTTAAATTTGCATATCCTTTACAGGACATCACTGTCAACAGCAGCATCTTTCAGCTGTCTTTGATTTCTTGGCAAGATTACGCTCAGTAGTTTGCCATTGCTTTCTGAGCGGCCGGCTCAGCTTATCCCGCAAGTCACCAGCGGGGGTCGAACCGCTTCCAGCTCTCGCCCGCTACGAGACTCTGCGTGATAAACGGGATTACGGAGAAAGTGTTGTAACCCCTCGGCCAGAGAGACCGCACCTGTAGACTACTCAAGGAAAAACAACTGTTTGTTAGTCATTTACCTATTTAGAGGAGACATAACATAAACAAAATATTAATGAATCACTCACAATAAACATAAACTAAAGGTAGCGATTTCGTTGCTAACGGAGGAAAGCCCCTTTTTTGGAAAGTTCAAGGTCGTTGGATGCGCAGAAGGTTACTGCGCGCCCGCAAGATCTTTTTGAAAATTCCCTTGCCGTGTTTCCAAAGGATAAATGCGAAACTCTAGCATGAAAAAATGTGAATGACAAATTTAACGAGGG
>JACEFZ010008830.1:2500-95000 GCA_014155875.1 Cepaea nemoralis
CAGAAATTTAAGGTTTTCATGTGAAGCCAACATTTTTTTGTTGTTGCGTATCCCATACTGGACGTTGCAGTCAACACCAGCATTTTCAGCTGCTGTTGATATACTAGGCAAGGGTTACGTTCAGTAGTTTGCCATTGCTTTCTGAACGACCGGCCCCTATACCTTTTTCGAAAAAACCAGCACCGCTGTGTTTCGAACCCGGATATACGGGCTCACAAACCGCGTTCGCAAGCCCTTAGCCACAGAGAATTAGGAGCAAATAAACACTCACGCAGAGAAAGAATTTACAAGGTATATAATCACGTTCAAACCTGTTTGACGTTAGTGTGTTTTCATGGTTGTTTCCCATTGACCGCTGTGAATAAAAAGATCGGCACATTTAGATAGGCCAGATGGCTCAATGAGGCTTATTCATTCTCTCTCTCTCTCTCTCTCTCTCTCTCTCTCTCTCTCTCTCTCTCTCTCTCTCTCTTTCTCTCTCTCTCTTTCTCTCTCTCTCTCTCTCCTCTCTCTCTCTCTTCTTTCTCTCTCTCTCTGTTGCTGTTATTATTGTTATTGCTATTGTTGTTGCTATTGTTGTTGTTTTTGTTGCTGTTATTGTTGTTATGTTTTTATTACTGTTGTTATTGTTGATGTTATCATTGTTTTTTTTTAAGTCGCTTAAAAGTCGACAGAGTCGACTTCATTGCACCGGGTTATATCCTATATGGTTCGGTCTCTTACCGCAGCGCGGAAAGCGTTGCACAAAGCACGAAGTCCGTAGCTCTAGCGACGACCCATCGGAGTCTCAGAAAAATTTAACTCGTGAACCGAAGAACGCAGCCCGGAATCGAACACAAAACCTTCGGAGATCGAGTCAAATGGTTTGACAACTTCGCCACGAAGACTCCATATTTTTTGTTTTTGTTTTTGTTGTTATTTATGTTTTTGTTATTATTGTTGTTATTGTTGCTGTTATTATTGGTTTTGATGTTATTGATGTTTTTATTATTATTTTTGTTACTGTTCTTGTTGTTATTGTTGTTGTTGTTTTAATCATTGCGGTTATTGTTAATATTGATATTTTTAATTAGAGTTGTTATTATTGTTCTTGTTATTGTTGTTGATATTGTTGTCGTTATTGTTGTTGTTGCTGTTGTTATTATTGTTGTTGACATTGTTGCTGTTATTGTTGTTGTAATTATTGCTATTATTGTTATTGTTATTGATTTTTTGTTATTGTTGTTGTTGTTATTGTTGTTGTTATTGTTGCTGTTATTGTTGTTCTTGGCATTTTATTGTTATTGTTGTTGTTATTGTTATTGTTCTCGTTATTGTTGTTGTTATTTTTGTTGATATTGTTCTTGATTTGTTGCTATTATTGTTGTTATTGATGTTTTTTTTAAATGTTTTTGTTTTCGCTGTTGATATTATTGTTGTTGTTGTTGCTTTTGTTGTAATTATGGCTGTAATTGTTACAATAACAACAACAATGCCAATAACGTCAATAACAACAACAAAAACAACAATAACAACGTCAATAACAGCAACAATAACACCAACAACAATAATAACAACAAGAATATTGACAACAAAACTTATTGTTGTTATTGGTGTTGTTAATGATGTTATTGTTATTGTTGTTGTTTTTGTTGTTATTGTTTTTGTTATTGATGTTAATGTTATTGTTGTTATTGTTGATGCGACTGTTGGTGTTATTTTTGTTGTTATAGCTGTTGTTAATTATGTTAATATTATTGTTGTTATTGTTTGAGTGACAATGAATGTTATTGTTGCTGTTATTACTGTTTTTGTTGTTGTTATTTTTGTTGTTATTGATGTTATTGTTAGTAATGTTGTTGTTGTTGTTATTAATGTTATTTTTATTTTTGCTATTGTTGCTGTAGCTGTTGATGTTATTGTTTTTGTTATTGTTGTTGTTATTGTTCACGTTTCTTTTGCTATTCTCATTATTGTTTTTTTTGCTGTTGTAATTGTTGATGTTATTTTTGTTATTGTTGTTTTTATTGGTGTTATTCTTGTTATTCTGTGTTTTGTTGTTATTGTTATTGCTCTTATTGATGTTTTATGTAATTGATGATGTTTGTTATTGTTTGTGTTGGTGTCGTTATTATATTTGTTGTTGTTGGTTTTGTAATTATTATTTTAACTGTTGTTAGTTATGTAATTATTCTTGGTACTGTTGTTGTCAGTATTGTTTATGCTGTTCCTGTTGTTTAGTATTGTTCGTGTTGTTGTCGTTATTATTATTGTTGTTGTTGTTGTTGCTGCTGTTATTGTTGTATGTGTTGTTCTGCAAACAGTTGCTCGCTTATGCGGACAGATTCTTCTTCTTCTTCAGCGTTCCGAGCCATTGAGGTTCTTTGCTGCAGATACAATCCGTCTCCATTCGTCTCTCTGGTTGACCTTCTCTTGCCAGTCGCTGATTCCAAGTGCTTGTAGGTCTGTATATATATTATCTCTCCACCGTCTTCTTGGTCTACCTCGGTGTCTACGGTCATTTATTTCCTGAGTGTAAGCGAGTTTTGTTTCCCTATTGTCTAAATTATTATCTCAACACATAACAACGAGGACACAATATTGGAATCATATATGCACTTATCGTATTCTGTGTCAGGTCTGGACATAGAAACACATACCATAACTAGACCTCCACACTCATCATCATCTATTGCCTTAGCCCTCGCCTTGGGCGATTATGTTTCTCCACAAATTACGATTTCCGTTGGCATGGATCAATTCATTTGTTGACTCCTTTCTTCCGTGTACACGACTGTGAAGAATCTTTTCTCGTCGTCTTTCTCTGTCTCTCTTTCCGCAAATCGCTCCAATTGTCACGTGTTCCAGATGTCTTCTCTTAACGTGACCAAAACTTGATTACTGCCTCTTTCTTGTGTGTCTCAAAGTGTTCAGACTACCCATTTTGGATTTTCAATTACTTTTCAGTATTCTTCTATAAAACCACATTTCTAAAGCTTCAAATACAAAAGCTGATATAAGTCCCTTTTAGAAGTCCATATTTGTTTCTACCAATCGTCAAGCATGGATTATGTGGTCAAGATAAATCTAGCCACTTTTACTTCCTAATGTATTTTATGGTACAATTGTAGGCAGCTCAACTCAACACAACTCAACTCAACTCGACACAACTCAACTCAATTCAACTCAACACGACGTATAGCAACTCAGTTTGAACGCCAGAATGCGTAGATGTTTATCTTTAGTAACGACAATCAAAGGTAAGCAACTATGAAAATATTCGCTTTCTGCTTTCTCGTCTTAAGTTTTCTCCCTTTACATAGACTTGTTTCTTCATTCGGTTTGGAAAGAACGACATAGCACTTGATAGTGGACGGCTCTGGTAGCGTCACGAGCAGGGTCGGGAGAGGGTTGGAGGCCTGGGCTCGTCGCCTGCGAAAGTGAGGGAAAGACTAACTAAATATTGGTCCGTGCATGCAGGCCTACAGAATGTGATGGTGCTAGAATATGACAGAGCAATGGCTGGAAACTTTCTTCGGTACAGATAGAGAGCAAGAAAGAGTGAGCGAGAGAGAGAGAGAGAGAGAGAGAGAGAGAGAGAGAGAGAGAGAGAGCGAGAGAGAGATAGAAAGAGTGAGAGAGATACCGAGATAGAGAGAGCGAGAGAGAGCGAGAGAGATAGAGAGAGAGAGCGAGAGAGAGACTGCATAAGAGAGAGAAAGAGAGTGAAAGAGAGCAAGAGAGATAGACAGAGCGAAACAGACAGAGAGAGAGAGAGAGAGAGCGAGAGAGAGAGAGCGGAAGAGAGATAGGTAGAGAGCGGTAGAGAGACTGCATAAGAGAGAGAAAGAGAGTGAAGGAGAGCAAGAGAGATAGACAGAACGAGACAGAGAGAGAGAGAGAGAGAGCGCACGCATGAGATAGAGAGAGAGAGAGAGAGAGAGAGAGAGAGAGAGAGGCCAGGAAATAAGAGGGAAAGAGAAAAGGTGAAAACAGCGAGAAAGAGAGAGAGACAAGAGAGGTAGAGAGAGAAAGTGTGAGAGAGTAGAGGAGAGAGAGACCAGGAGAATGAGAAGTAGATAGAATGAGACGAAGAGAAAAGGGGAGGGTTGTGAGAGAGCCCAAGAGAATGAGAGATAGAGAGAGAAGGGGAGAGATAGAATGAGATAGAGGGGAAAAACAATGGGGAAAAGAGTGAGGGGGAGGGAAGAGAGAGAATCGGGTAATGAAAATGAGAAGGGAGAGTGGAAAGAGAGAAAGGGGAGAAGAGAGAGGGGAGAAGGAAGGAAGAAAGAGACAGGAAAAACTAGAGAGAGGGAAGGGGGAAGGGAAAGAGAAGGGGAGGGGAGAGAGAGGTCAGGAGAATGAGAAGGAGAGAGAGAACAGGGGTGGGGGTGAGAGACAGGCCGTGTGAATGAGAGAGGTAAGGGAGAGGGGGAGAGAGATAAAAGAGGGAACGAACGAACGAACGAACGAACAGACTTTATTTTCAAAGGGTAACAAATTGGGCACGCAGGCCCGTCTTACATTCGGCCCTTTCAATCACTCATCTTTCTTTCATCAACAGTGCATAGGAAAAAAACATTGTCACGTGAATTTTGTAAACATAAACAATGCATATTACTATGTTATGAGACACATCCACCACCCACCCACACATACCCCATTCACTCCAACTCCCCCACCCAACCACACACACATACAATACATTCCCCCACCCATCCACCACATCCCTACACCTACACATCTCCCCGCCCACACACACCTCTCACCCACCACACATCCCATCCACCCACACCCCAAGCACAAATACATTCAATAACCCACACATCCCCCACCTACACACATCTCCCCACCCACTCACATATCCTCTACCCGTCCCATTTCCCACCAACAATCACTCATCCAATATCCTCCTCCACCCACACACCTCCAACCACTCAACCAAACACATATTCCTCAGCCACACACACATCTCCCCGTCAACTCACATATTCCGCACCTACCCACACACAAATTCCGCACTCACCCACATAATCTCCCATCTCCCCCAGCCCACTCACAGATCCCGAGCCCACACCTGCAAACATCCCCCACCATCTCCTAACCTGCACACACTCACCCACCCACATATCCTCTACCCACCCACACATCCTCTACCCACCCATCCCCCAACCAACATCCCTCAACCACACACCCTTACCCATATACAATCACCCACCCACACATCCTCTACCCAACCACACATCCTCCATCCACCCATTCCCCCAGCCACACATCCCTTAACCACACACCCCCACCCATATACACACACATCCCCACCCACGCACAATCTCCCCACCCATACAAACATCCCTCACACACATCTCCACCCACCAACACATTCCCCATTCACAAACACACACCTCCCATCCACGCACACACAACCCATACATTCATCCCCTCACACATCCCTAGACACACGTACTTATCCCTCAACCACTAACACCCACACATCCCTTACCCACTCATCAACACATACATCTCCTATCTACCCACCCACACTCACACATCCTAAACACCCATCCCCCACCCTCACACACATCCTTCACCCACCCACAAACCCAACCACATCTGCACCCACACACACAAACATCATTTATCCACACCCAGCTCCCCTCCCACACAATACCACACCCACACACATCCTAAAGACACATCCCTCACCCACACACACATCTATCCACACATCTCTTACCCATCCACACATCCCCCAACTACAATCACCCTCACTACCCACACATACATCCTCCATCCAGCCACACACACCCCCACCCAGCCAGACATATCCCCCACCCACACACACATCTCCAAATCCATCACACACACCCATCACGCACCCTCCCCCAACCCACACACATCCCCCACACACATTAACCCACATATCTCTCACCCACACACACTCCCTACCCATCCTCCCAAATATCCCACACCCATACACATCCCTCACCCACACACACATCCCCAAACCCACAACCACCCCCACCTGCACACATCTGCCACCCACCACATATCTCCCCAGCCACACATATACCCTCACCCATCCCATAACCCACCATCAATCATCCACCAACATAACCTCCTCCACCCACTCACCCACAACCACCTAGACAAACACACATACCCATCCAAAAACACATCTCCCCATACACCCATACATCTCGCACGCACCCACACACAAATCCCACACCCACCCACACACAAATCCCCCATCCACCCACACAAACCCACCCCGTCCACCCACACATCCTGAGCCCACCCACACACATCACGAATCCACCCAGACACACATCCCCCGATCTCCCCAATCTACTATTATGATCACAAACTCCCACACTTTACACACACATACTGTGACGATTGTCGTGAGCATTGTCGTAAAATTGTAAAGAAAATGGAGAAAAATTGTACATATACATTTTGTAACTTAAAAATTAGTGATGCAATTCAACTCTCTAACTCTCTCTCTCTCTCTCTCTCTCTCTCTCTCTCTCTCTCTCTCTCTCTCTCTCTCTCTCTCTCTCTCTCTCTCTCTCTCTCTCTCACTAACGCTCTCACTCACATTACAGTAATGTTATATTATACATGATAAAATCAAGTGTCATACATACAAAATGATAATGTGAAAGATGAAAATACACAAGAAATATGGAATTGCATGTTACAGGACATGCGAGCACTAAATTCTCTCTCTCTCTCTCTCTCTCTCTCTCTCTCTCTCTCTCTCTCTCTCTCTCTCTCTCTCTCTCTCTCTCTCTTACACAGGCACACACACATTCCCCCCTCCCCACACACACACACACATATCCCTCACATACACACCCATACATACATCCTCACATCTAGACAAATACATGATGCCTCACATGATAACTGAAACTAATAAGAACAAACTCCCACACTTTACACACAATTGAGACACTGACGATTGTCGTGAGAATTCTCGCAATTGCAAGAAGTGGAGGAAAAATTGTACATATACATTATGTAGCGTAAAAATTAGTGATGCAATTCAACTCTCTTTTTTTTAGTTCTCCCTCTCTCTCTCTCTCTCTCTCTCTCTTGCTCTCTCTCTCTCTCTCTCTCTCTCTCTCTCTCTCTTGCGCTCTCTCTCTCTCTTGCGCTCTCTCTCTCTCTCTCTCTCTCTATCTCTCTCTCTCACTAACTCTCTCACTCACATCACAGTAATGTTGTATTATACATGATAAAATCAAGTGGCATACAAAATGATAAGATGAGAATTAAAAAAAAATATGGAATGGCATGTTACAGGACAATCAGGTGGCATTAAACGATACCTCGTAATATGAAAGATGAGAATACATAACAAATATGGAATAGCATGTTAAATGACATGCGTGGGCTCAACTCTCTCTCTCTCTCACTCTCTCTCTCTCTCTCTCTCTCTCTCTCTCTCTCTCTCTCTCTCTCTCTCTCTCTTTACATACACACACTCTCACACTCATTCACTCTCTCTCTCTCTCTCTCTCTCTCTCTCTTTCTCTCTCTCACTTACACTCACTAACTCTCTCACTTGCTTTACAGTAATTTACATGAATTCATTTTATGCATGTTAAAATCAAGTGCATCAAATTGATAATATGAAAGAAAAAATGAGAATACACAAAACATATGGATCAGCATGTTAGATGACATGCGTGCGCTCAACTCTCTCTCTCTCTCTCTCTCTCTCTCTCTCTCTCTCTCTCTCTCTCTTCTCTCTCACACACATGTACATACACACACCCACACACGTCATACCCACGCAATACACACACCTGCACACATCCATATACTTACTCACACGTACTCACATAACACCCGAATATACACTCCCTCGCATACACTGCATGCATGCACACTTACACATACAAAGATATACAATACATACACGAGCACACACACACACACTCATCCATACACATATACACACACGCACATGCATATAAACGCATATAAACACATGAACGCACACCTTAACACACGTACAGACATATACACAGAGTCACGCACAGATACACACATGTACACACATATACACCCATCCAGACATGCACACATACATCACACTTTCTCATGCACTCTCTCATTCAGCCACGCTCTCTCGCTCTCTCTCTCTTTTACACACTCACTCGCTCTCACACTCACTCATTCGCGCACATACACGCATACCCACAAATTCTCTCTCACTCACTCACGCTCCCTTACTCACTTATTTACTCGATGACTCTCTAACTCACACTCACTCACTAACTTTCACACTCTATCACACAGACAGGCAGACACACATCACGCCCACTCTCTCAGATTCACTCATTCTCTAACTAAATCTCTCACACATATGTCCACACACTCACTCGTTTTTACACTCACTCAGGCACACGCGCATGCATACTCTCTCACTCTCACTCATACTAATTCTTCCACTCACACTCTTTCTCACTCACTCTCTCACTCACTGTCTCGTTCACACACATACAGTGAAGAATGATAGTGGAAAAATGATACTAGTAGGTGACTTATGGAGGCATATAGTCGGTATGAAGTAAGTATTGAAAGCGTTCTCGGTTGAATGTGTAGGGACTCATTGGTGTTTTCAGTTCTGGTGGAAGGCTATTCCACAAGTGAGCACCAGAATATGCGAAAGAAGTTTTGTATAAGTCCAATCTAGGCTTAGGAAGCTGTAATAAATTTAAGCGCTTACTGTTCATTGCATTAGATTGAATTAACGGTAGAAGATACTCTGGGGTATTTTCAGATATAATTTTATTCACTAATTTGGCTTTGTTAAAAAGGAAGCGCTTTTGAAGTGGTAGAAGTCTTAGATGGCTGTATAATTTATTACTTTCAACGTGCTTTATGCTAGAAACTAGACGTATAGCGCGGTTTTGAAGCGAACACAATCGTTTCATATTAGATTTAGGGCAGCCATCCCAGACTGTGGAACAATAATCGAGAGGTGATTGGATATAGGATGCATAGAATATTTTACGTGTGCTTTCATCCAAAAAGTGTTGAATTTTAGCAAGTTGGTAAACTTTTTGTGCTATTCTCTTGGTAAGGGCGTGAACATGAGGGCTCCAGTTTAAATGTCTGTCAATTAAAAGATCTAATGTTTTATGTTCATTTACATTATCTATAGGTAACGTGTCCACGTGGAGCTCGAGCGGTGTCCCAGTTATGGCTAGGGTCTGTAGTTTTTGTCTGGTCGTTATTAGCATGGATTTGGTTTTGTCGATGTTAATTAACATGCGATTTTCATTGCTCCATCTACTAAGGTTGTCAAGATCTCTCTAAGTCACAAAGGCTCTCTTGACTTGTGTAAATAGTGCAGTCGTCCGCAAATAGATCACACGAAGTATTGAGGTATAAAGGAAGATCGTTAATATACACTGCAAAAAGCAGCGGACCTAGTATTGAGCCCTGAGGCACCCCAAAATTAAGTTGTGTGGGTCTTGATAGACAGTTATTGAAGGACACTACTTGTTGTCTGTCTGATAAAAATGACGTAATTAGGTTCACCATATTGGTGCTAGTCTTCATGTGTTTTAATTTTCTAATTAAAATATCATGATCCACTATATCAAAGGCCTTTTTAAAGTCTACAAATACTGCTCCACAAATGTTGCCATTGTTGATACAAAGATGCCAGTTATCGGTCATTTTTGTAAGGGCACTATGGCAAGAATATTTAGGTCGAAACCCAGATTGACTGTCAATTATTAGATCGTTGTTAATTAAATGATGTAGTGTTATTTTATGCATGTGTTTTTCTAATGGCTTTGAAAGCGACGATAGTAAGGAAATAGGTCTATAATTACCCAAGACGCTAATATCAGTTGAGCCATTTTTAAGTAGAGGATACACTTTAGCAACTTTAAAGGCAGAAGGAAAGTAGTTTTTGGATAGGCACTGGTTATATATGAACGTTAAGGACTCACTAATAATAGGTGCAGCACGCCGAAGAATTCTATTACTGATACCATCTAGGCCTTCTGAATTTGTTGCTTTGAGATTCGAGAGATATTTATATACTTCTGCAACAGACATCAAGGGAATCTCAGGGGGAATATTTCTAGAGCACTTCCTTTCACTTCCTTTCACGGAAAGGAAAGAGAGGCTGGGAGATGGAGAGTGAGAAGTGATGGCAGAGAGAGAGAGAGAGAGAGAGAGAGAGAGAGAGAGAGAGAGAGAGGCCGGGAGAATTAGAGAGAGAAGGGACAGGTGAGAGAAAGAAGGGGAAGACAGAGATGCCAAGAGAATGAGCGAGAGAGAGATGAGATGAAGAGAGAGAAAGAGGCCAAGAGAATGAGAGAGAGAAGGGGAAGGGGAAAGAGAGAAAGGATGGAAGAATGAGAGAGAGAGAGAGAGAGAGAGAGAGAGAGAGAGAGAGAGAGAGAGAGAGAGAGAGAGAGAGAGAAATAGAGAATGACTGGAGATCGAGTTATGAACAGCGAAATTGTGCCAGAGAGTACAGTGACATTTGTGACATAAAGTACAGTGAAAATTGCGACGAAAAGAATAGAGGCATCCACATACAATTAAATACATATAGGTAGACATCAACATACACTTACATACACAGAGGTAGACATCAACATACACTTACATACACAGAGGTAGACATCAACATACACTTACATACACAGAGGTAGACATCAACATACACTTACATACACAGAGGTAGACATCAACATACACTTACATACACAGAGGTAGACATCAACATACACTTACATACACAGAGGTAGACATCAACACAGTTACATACATAGCCAGACATCAACATACAATTACAGACACAGAGACAGACATCAACATATAATTACATACATAAAGAGAGACATTAACATACAATTACATACATAGCCAGACATCAACATACGATTACGTACATAGCCAGACACAGAGACAGACATCAACATATAATTACATACATAAAGAGAGACATTAACATACAATTACATACATAGCCAAATATCAACATATAGCCACATATATAGCCAGAAATCAACATATATATAGTTAGACATCAACATATAACTACATACATAGCTAGACATCAACATGCAGTAACACACATATAGCTAGACATCACCATACAATTACATACATAGCTAGACATCAACATACAATTACATACATAGAAACAGACATCAACAATCGCTTACATGCATAGAGTCAGACATCCACATACAATTACATGCATAACCATACATCAAAATACATTTACATACATAGCCAGATATCAAAATACAATTACATACATTGCCAGACATCAATCAATATACAGACAGAGTCAGCCATCAACATAGTAATTACAGACACAGAGCTAAACATGAAGATAACAATTGCAGACACATAGCTAGAAAACAACATAACAGTACTTGACATACAGCCAGACACCAACAGAGTATGAGCAGACACGGAACCAGATATCAAGATAACAATTCCAGTACTGCCAGATGTCAACATAACACTTCAATACACATAACATTTCCAGACATCTAGCTGAAGCCGAGGTATAAAACAGAGAAGAGTAGATAAGCAATAACAACTCCTTCCTCAACAGTGATGTGAGGTAGAGCACAACTCTGCATTCGGGCCAAGGAAAAACAAAAGCAGAGTAAAGAGAAAGAAAACCTTAACTTCGAGCGCACTTCAATAACGGCATTTACCGTTGTTCCTGGTTATGTAGAACATCAAAATATCACCATTGCAACATCACAACTGCCATGTGTGTGTGGGTGGTCCCGATTTGCATATGTTAATATATTCATCCTCGCGCGTGACATATTCGTGCGCTTGTCTCATTTGCGCATGCACGCTAGATAGTCATGCGTGCATGATGGAAAGGTGACACGCTTTCCAGGCGTATGATATCACACGGGTTTATTTAGGTGTAGGTGGAGAGGATGTCACTGAATGCGCCAACTGCATGGGCAAACGCGGAGCCAGATACCTGGGCTGCCCGTACCAAAGACAAAGAGACGCCATAAAACTCGCCGTAACGACGAATACACAATTCAAGGAGGCGGCGGCGGAATTGCGGGACAGAACCATGGATGTTACAAGCGGAGAAGACCCAACTTCATGGTCAGATAGCGGAACTGAAGGAACAAGTCAACAAACTCCTAGAGACAGATACGCCAACCAAGAAAATCCAAGAACAAGATACCGGCAGCAACGTCAGCTTTCTGCAAACAATACAAGAAATACAGCGCAGCACACAGCAAGAACTGGCACGCATGACTACAATAAGGAAACAGAACAAAGAAATACTGCACGCAAAACACACCAATAAAGAACTGCTAAAAAAACGATAGAAAGCTAAACAAAATCTAGCCAGCAGATGCTACGCCAAAATCAAAACCCACAAATCAGCTTCAAGCTGATTGCAGCGGTCCATTTGTAATGACCAACAAGATTCAAGGCAAGCCAGTTTTCACCCAGAAAAAGAATTCGAAGGTGAACAGCCAGCTGGTGGCAGAGATGGGGAAGATCCATCTAGAGATGCACATCTCCATCAACTGTTGTCATGATAGTACTCACATCTCCATCAACTGTCGTCATGATAGTAGTAACATCTCCGTCAATTGTCGTCATGACAGTACTCACATCTCAGTCAATTGTCGTGATGACAGTAGTCACATCTCCGTCAATTGTCGTGATGACAGTAGTCACATCTCCGTCAATTGTCGTGATGACAGTAGTCACATCTCCGTCAATTGTCGTCATGATAGTAGTCACATATCCATCAATTGTCGTCATGACAGTACTCACATCTCCATAAATTGTCGTCATGATAGTAGTCACATATCTATCAATTGTCGTCATGATAGTAGTCACATATCCATCAATTGTCGTCTTGATAGTAGTCACATATCCATCAATTGTCGTCATGATAGTAGTCACATATCCATCAATTGTCGTCTTGATAGTAGTCACATATCCATCAACTGTCGTCTTGATAGTAGTCACATATCCATCAATTGTCGTCATGATAGTAGTCACATATCCATCAATTGTCGTCATGACAGTAGTCACATCTCCATCAATTGTCGTCATGACAGTAGTCACATCTCCATCAATTGTCGTCATGATAGTAGTCACATCTGCATCAATTGTCGTCATGATAGTAGTCACATATCCATCAATTGTCGTCATGATAGTAGTCACATCTCCATCAATTGTCGTCATGATAGTAGTCACATATCCATCAATTGTCGTCTTGATAGTAGTCACATATCCATCAATTGTCGTCATGACAGTATTCACATCTCCATCAATTGTCGTCATGATAGTAGTCACATATCCATCAATTGTCGTCATGATAGTAGTCACATATCCATCAATTGTCGTCTTGATAGTAGTCACATCTCCATCTACTGTCGTCATGAGAGTAGTCACATATCCATCAATTGTCGTCATGACAGTACTCACATCTCCATAAATTGTCGTCATGATAGTAGTCACATATCCATCAATTGTCGTCATGATAGTAGTCACATATCCATCAATTGTCGTCTTGATAGTAGTCACATATCCATCAATTGTCGTCATGATAGTAGTCACATATCCATCAATTGTCGTCTTGATAGTAGTCACATATCCATCAACTGTCGTCTTGATAGTAGTCACATATCCATCAATTGTCGTCATGATAGTAGTCACATATCCATCAATTGTCGTCATGACAGTAGTCACATCTCCATCAATTGTCGTCATGACAGTAGTCACATCTCCATCAATTGTCGTCATGATAGTAGTCACATCTGCATCAATTGTCGTCATGATAGTAGTCACATATCCATCAATTGTCGTCATGATAGTAGTCACATCTCCATCAATTGTCGTCATGACAGTAGTCACATCTCCATCAATTGTCGTCTTGATAGTAGTCACATATCCATCAATTGTCGTCATGATAGTAGTCACATCTCCATCAATTGTCGTCATGACAGTAGTCACATATCCATCAATTGTCGTCATGACAGTAGTCACATATCCATCAATTGTCGTCTTGATAGTAGTCACATCTCCATCATGTCGTTTTGATAGTAGTCACATCTCCATCATGTCGTCATGATAGTAGTCACATCTCCATCAATTGCTTCTTCTTTGAAGTTGCCGTCATTTTCCTCTCTCATCATCATCATCATCATCATCAACAACAACAGTTGCAAGGGAGACTACTTCTAAATAATCAATTCTACGAAGATGACGTCTGGAGTTGTCACCAATTTCAATACTAATAATGCATGTTCAATGTAAAAGTCTTTTACAGGACCTCGCAGTCAACCCCAGCAGTTCTTCGCTCTTGTTTATTTCTAGCCAAGTTTACGTTCAGTAGCTTGCCATTGCTTTCTGAACGAGAAATCAACAGTGAAATCCTACTTAATGCCGATGTAAGGGTTTACAATAGTTTATAAGCTAAAAGGATCAACTTCATTCCACGGGGTTTTATCCCTTATGACTCGGTGGCTTTCCGCACGGCATCTTGCTGAAAGAGTAGAACAAAGCACCAACTCCGTAGCTCCAGCGAAGACCCCCCAGGAGTCTCCGAATTGCACTCGTGAACCGAACGGCGTTTACCAAAATCGAACCTACAACCTTCAGAACGTGAGGTATGCAGCTTAACCACTTAACCAGGCAGACTCCCTGTCGGTGTAGGGATGAAACTGTCTACTTCGCCTTCAAAACACCGAAAGTTATGTTTTTTGGGGCGCTCGCTTACTTTAAACTCAAGCGTAGTCCATCTAGAAGCAATTGACTGAATTTTGCGTGTGGATTAGCATCATTATCAACGTCATCCGTGTCATGACATCATCATCATCATCAGTGTCATGACATCATCATCGTCATCTCTGTCATATCATCATCATCATCATCATCATCACCATAAGTGTCATGACATCATCATCACCATAAGTGTCATGACATCATCATCATCATCATCATCATCATCTCACTTTGAACTCAAGCGTAGTCCACACACTGGACTTAATTTTCCTTGTGGATTAGCTTTCCCTGTTACCAGTGTCCCTCGAACCAAAAAGGATAAGACTGTGAGTCGAGGTAGTATAATGACAGACACACACCAGCCGGCCTGGTAGTCGTGCGTTCCAGTCTCCGTATAGATGATTGTTTCAGATTCATACAAGGCTCCGAGATCAACACAGCTTAAAATGTGTACCAGGAAATGTCTTACTTCCTCTGGGTTGGTGCACGGCGCAGAAATTGTCTTAGTATGGTATCTATAACTTCCAGTGATTACTTTGTTTATTGCTTCCTCAAATCTATAATTCTTTGGTCAACTTCTAACGGCGCGAATCAATACCGTGTGAATCTGTTTATATGCTGAGATTGACCTTGTGTGACATAAGGAAGGAGACTTGAAGACTTCTGGGAGACAATGCGCTTCTCTAGTTCAGAGGTTGACAATCAGCGTGGCTGCGGAGCTTACTGCGCTTGCGCATAAACTTCCAGACATCACCATATATATCATCACTACAAATCCTGACACAAATGAAAGGAATAGACTATTCGACACCCGGGAGGGTTAACCCGGTCAAAAAATGCCCGCAGAAGTCGGATCTGTCGGCCTAACAGCGTAAGAACACGGTTCTGCTGTAAACAGGCACAACGCAATCACGTCCGAAAAAAAACTCCGGATGAACGAAGAAGAAGAAGAAGAAGAAGAAGAAGAAGAAGAAGAAGAAGAAGAAGAAGAAGAAGAAGAAGAAGAAGAAGAAGAAGAAGAAGAAGAAGAAGAAGAAGAAGAAGAAGAAGAAGAAGAAGAATATTCGACAAGGAAGAACAAAGCAGTGTACATCGCAGAGCAGCTACTCTCAGCTTCTTTGATGAAGAAGAACCATTGGATCTCTGTATCACACATTCTGTTCAAAATGGAGGAGCGGGAGTGTAAATAGAATACCCAAATAATATCATGGACACGGTCAGAGTACCAACAGGAAAATATTGCCATAACTCAATCAATCAATCATGTGCCATGCCGGAAAGCGTGGGCGTTCATGACTCGCCATTTCACTCTATCACCAGTGTCGTGGATCAGCTCAGTGTTCCTGTCTCGTCCATGCCATGTGGCCAAGCTATCCAGATATTTTCCTCTCGGTCTGCCTCTTGGTCTGTTTCCTTCGATCTTGCCAGTTGTCACCAAGTTCTCCAATCCATTTCTTCTCATAACATGTCCAAAAATTTTTGACTGTCTACGTCTAATTTCTCTAATCAGTTTACGATGTTCATTTGTCTCCTGTAGTACTTGGTCATTGGTTTTTGTGTCTGTCCATGGTAATCTTTGCATTTTCCTCAGAAACCACATTTCTGCAGCCATCAGATGTTTTTCAGCTTGACTGCCCATTGTCCAAGTTTCACATCCATACAAAAGAACAGGCTCTATGTATCCCCTCAACATTCTTTAACCCATAACTATGATGTAGAAATCCAGGCAATCTATATAGCAACAGAGAAATTACTAAATACCAGCCATGGCACACAAACTGTGTGTGGTGCTATTGACAGATGCAAAATCAGTACTCGAGGTGCTCCTGTCAGGGAAATTGCCAGTACTAAGGACACTACTTTCTGATTTAGGCAGCCAGCGTCAGGTCACCACGCAATGGGTACAATCTCACTGTAGGAGTACTCGGAAACGAGAGAGCTGATTGATTAGCTAAGGAAGGAGCAGCAGAAGAAGATCATGTTGTACCCGTGTCATCGTCTTCTTTCGTTCGCTTTAAACGTGTCTATAACTGCAATGTTGACTCTTGTATGAATGCCACTGTCTTTGTTAGTTTGCTCAAGGTCCATAGAGTTTATCTTCCACTGTTGTTTCTCCAGGTCAGAAGGTCTGGCTAAATATGCCATATTTTGAGCAGTCTTGGAGTATGTGCTCTACTGTCTGCGATGCCAATCCACATGTGCACATGGCTGATTCGCCAATTTGGAATTTTGTATACATGTGGTTGCATAATCTATTGTGTCCTGTTCTGACTCTCAGAATGATTATTTCTTCTGCTCTGTCTATAAGGTGGTAGTCGTCTGAGCAGATGTTGGTGGCTGATACACCTATTACATACCACCAAGAGAAAAGAGTGATAAAATTAGTCAGAAAGCCACAAAAATGGCGAGGGTCAGCGTTGTAACAGTGACAGCGAATCCAGACACAAATAGTAGTCCCGTGCAACTAGAAGTAGTAGCACGTGTTTGGACTACACATGTGTTCAATGCGAACTAGCGCCAAAAAACAAACAAACAAACAAAACAAATAATAATTAATAAACCGAGAAGGAAGCAGACAATTTGGTTATGTAATGAAAAGAGAAGCTTTGGGAACTTTCACGGCTATAGGGAAAGACCAGAAACAGAAGAATTCAGAACATATCTGGAGAAATGCGTTATTTCGAAAATCATCATCATCATCATCATCATCATCATCATCATCATTATTATCATCATCATCATCATCATCGTCATCATCAAGTACCCTGCCAGCTAGCGTAGGTGTTCATGGCTCACCACAGATCTCAGTCATTGGTGTTCTGGATCAACACGTCTGCTGATATCCTTTAATGCCGCCGTCTCGTCCATCCAGCATCATTTCTCTTGATCTGTCTCTGCTTTTCTTCCCGTTGACTTTTCCAGTCGTCACGATGTTCTCCAATGCCTCTCTTTTCATCACATGACCGAAGAAATATGTTTGTCTCTTTCTTATTGTTGAATATAATGTTCTAGTGTCGTTGCGTCTCTCAGGCAATCGTCGTTAGTTACTCTGGCAGTCCAAGGAATGCACAACATTCGTCTCATAAATAACATATCTCTTGCTTCCAAGTTCATGCTAATTAGGTTGATTTACATTCCAAGATTCACTGCCATACAGTAAAACAGGTTCTATATAGCACTTCAGCAATCTTTTTCTTACATTCAATGATAGTCACCTATTGAATAAAATATCTTTAATTTTCGAAAATGAACGAACAAATTAGGATGATTTTTTCAGGCAGTGGTGGTGTGATTTCTGAGAGAAATGTTGTGAATTTCACCTGTTGCCCGAATTACTAAAAGTGAAAGTAGACCAGTATATGTAAATATCAGAAGGGGACAAACAATTTTCTTAGCACACACTTTTGCATTGTATGGACATCCACCTGGGGGAACTCCTTCGTAGTTCTCACTCTCAGCCAACCATGACATCTCCATTGCTTCCAGTTTCGCGTCTTACCTTCCTCCTCGTCTTCATGTACCACTTCCAAGCATTTACCTGGAATCTTCACTGAACGGATCCCATCCCTGCCCCTGTCCCCATGGCACCACAGTCTCTCTCGTCTGTCTATATAAGAGAACCAATATCAAGATTCCTGTTAGTTTCACAGCCTGGGATTCTGAGATTAGGTAACACATTTTTTCCCAGTTTTTTATCATTGTTTTTTTTTTTTAAATCTTTCCATTCTGATCCCGTTCCTATGCCTTAATGTAGACATTGTAGTGACTTCTGTATGTTCATATGTTGTGTTTGAGCATGTGCATGCTGATGAAAGCTAGTCGCCTCATCGTCCTGTCTTTTCCGTAATTGACTTCTGTAAGGCTGCATTACGTTGTATTATTTTATGTTGTTTGATTACGAGAAGAGAGGCATTGGAAAACATCGCGACAACTGAAAAGACCGTCGGTAGAAGAGACGAAGGGATACATTGAGAAATGTGATATTTCAACAGTAAACGGACAACTTAAGAAAATTTTGGAGGATTAAAGTCTAGATGACA
This sequence comes from Cepaea nemoralis, assembly GCA_014155875.1. Classification (NCBI taxonomy): domain Eukaryota; kingdom Metazoa; phylum Mollusca; class Gastropoda; order Stylommatophora; family Helicidae; genus Cepaea; species Cepaea nemoralis. The sequence continues at coordinate 21,301 of JACEFZ010008830.1, forward strand.
AGAGGATCGACTTCATTGCGCCGGGTTGTATCGCATGTGGTTCGATCTCTTTCCTCGGGTTCGCCTGCCGAAAGCGTCGCACAAAGCACGAACACTGTAGCTCCAGCGACGACCCCCAGGAGTCTGCGAAAAAATTCCATTCGTGAACAAAACGACGCAGGTTGGAATCGAACCGATAACCTTCGGAGCGGGAAGCAGACGCCATAAAAACTTCGCCACACAAAGTTCTAAATGACTGACAAGTGGAAGCAGAATTCTCTACAACAATAGCGATGAACAAAGCGTAAGACTTCTCTGTGACAACCTGTGTGGCGCGGCCTGTTGTCTCTGAAGCCTGTTGGATTGGAATATCAGTTACAGAACTACTTCGAGAGCTCTTTCTCAGCATTGAGTGAATCCATGATGGTTAACTAATCCTCAGCCTTCCCCTCCTCCCCCTTCTTCCCCAGTTTTTCAACCTGATACCCTACAAAGAACCGCCACTGCCTGACAGTAGCAGAAATAAATCCTGGGCCAGACCCGGACGCCTATTGACCCTGACATGTCTGGCATCCAGGCATAATTAGCGTCTCGGGGATGTGGTTTAGTTTAATGCTGATGTCGCCGATAATGATGATGATGATGCTGCTAATGGTAGGGCAGGACTTCTACTTAACTGGAATGTGTCAGCGCCATAACGGGAGAAGTTACTGCGGCCGCGTGACCCATGCTGGCCTCGGCTGTATCAGGGCTTGTCGCAGTTTGATCGTTACATCGGAGAGTGGATGCATGCAAACTATGCTATATTCACTGTGTTCATAGGAAAGATGGTGAGAGCAGCAATATAACATATTACCGCCATCAATATCTTGTGTCCATCTTCACTGTGTTCATGGGAAAGTTGGTGTGAGCGAGAGGCAATATAACATATTATCTTGTGTCCATCTTCACTGTGCTCATAGGAAAGTTGGTGAGAGCAGCAATATAACATATTATCGCCATCAATATCTTGTGTCCACCTTCACTGTGCTCATGGGAAAGTTGGTGTGAGAGGGAGGCAATATAACATATTATGGCCATCATAATCTTGTGTCCATCCATGTGGCGCAGGAGGCCATGCATAAGTACAGACGTCGGTTCTTGATGTCCTTGATGCTCTTGAAGCTCTTGGTGCTCTTCATGGTCTGTATGTTCCGAATATTCTAGATACTCTTAATGTTTTGGATGTTCTTCATGTTCTGAATGTTCTGGATGTTCTTAATGTTCTTGATGCTCTGGATGTTCTTGCTGCCCTTCATGTTCTTAATGTTCTTGATTTTCTTCATTTCCCCCATGGCACGGTCACAGTCCATCCAGCGTTGTTTATTTTGTTTTACCCCTGCCTTGTCTACGCTGATTTGTCGAATCACGAATGTTTTCTAAAGCTTCTCTTCTCATCATCATCATCATGTCCCATGCCGATAAGCTTGGGCGGTCGTGTTTCGCCATCTCACTCGATCACCAGAGTCGTGGATCAGCTCTGTGTTCTTGTCTCGACCATGCCACGTGGCCAAGCCATCTACATATTTACTTCTCTGCCTTCCCCTTGTTCTCTTCCCCTCGATCGTGCCAGTTTTAACTAAGTTCTCCCATTTATTTCTTCTTAAAATAGTGTTAAAAAATTGTGAATGTCTATGTCTAATTTCTCCAATTACTTTACGATCTTCGTGTGTTTCTTGTTTGGACGTGATCTTTTGGTTTTCTGTCTGTCCATGGTGGTCTTTACATTTTCCTCATAAACCATATTTCCACAGCCCTAGATTGTCTGCCCATTGTGCACGCTTCACATCCTTATGTAGCACTTGAACATTCTTTTTCTCTTTGCAATTGACATCGTTTTATTTCTCTGCTCTTCCCATAACCAAACAACAGTGTTGGTAATCTTCCTTTATTTATACCGGGTGTTTGTAGAGTCTCACTACACTTTGATGTAGAACACATTTGAAAAAGATATAATACGTCATGTAAAAATATGCTCCGCAGTCCATCGTGAAGTAATATGCAGTGAATCGCTGTCGTCTGCTGGAGTAATTCTTTGCACGCCAAACAAAATGGTGTTATCAACGGGGAAAAAAAAATAAAAAACAACAGAATTGTTTTGATTGACCAAGTGTTTCGAAATGGCAGTCAATACACATGGTTTGTTGTTCAAAGATGTATAGCAACATTTCTTGATAAACAACCTCCTCATTGCATAACGGTTAAAAATGTGTTGAATAAGTTATAATGAATACTTCATTCCAGCTACCATACTTCATTCCAGCTTCCCCAATACAGCGTAAGACTATAACAATGACTATTGTAACTAATTTAATAATTTTCAGCACATGTTTTGATGACGTCATGTTAGTTAATTTTTCAAAATTGTTCTACAATACAACGTGCAGTGAGTACTTTACAAACACCCTGCATATTATGTGCAACTGTTCTCAGCTGTTGTAGTTCTTCTGCAGTCCAGGAAATCTCAACTCACCTGTAGGAAACCATCCCCCACTACCGATAAGCCTTAGGGAGTGTCCGTGGCGCAGTGTTACTCAGCCTTCTTCGCGCTCCGAAGGTCGTGGGTTCGATTCCTAGCTACGATATTTGGTTCGAGGACGCAATTTTCTCGGAGATGTCTGTGGAGGCTATGGCGTATGTGCTTTCTGCCTCGCTTTTCGGCAGGTCGCCTTATGGAAAGAGACCGAGCATTATGGGATAAAACCCGGTGCAATGAAGTCGATTCTCTTGTCTTTTAAACTCTTGTACACCATTTTTAATCAATTATATTGTTTAATCAATTAAATTTTTAATCAATTATATTTTTAATCAATTATATTTTTATTCAATTATATTTTTAATCAATTATATTTTTTGTTTTATTTACCTGGAAGTAGTTTTCTGACATGGATCTATGATGTGATCGCATCATACTTTAACAATAGTACATCTTAAACTTTAACAAATAGGATTTTATAAACTTTAACCACATATTGAACTTAAAAAATATGGGATATTTCTTTGTTTAGGCCTGAGAGTATAGAGGAGTAGATGGCCAATCTTTAGCTCAAATTGGCAAAAGACGAGTCCATACGTCGAAATAACGTCCGATCGTAGCCGTGGAATTGCCAGCATAGTTCACTACCCACTTCGCTAGCGCTGGCCAATCAATCAGATAAATAAGTAAACCATTACAGGATCCTTCGACACGCATTAAGCACATTGGATATATGGTGGTAATCCCATATTGTAACAGATCCAGTGCCAAACAAAAAAGTAAGTTTACACCAAACATAAATGGACGGCGTAAAATGCGAAATAGGGGTGTGTCGCAGTTATGACTTCATGATCATCATCACGTGCCATGCTAATAAACCTGGGCGGTCATGTTTCGGCCATCTCACACGATCACCATAATCATGGAATGCTGATTGTGTTGGGCTACCTGGTATACATGATTATCCATACCAGGCGACTCTGCTCCTATGGAGCACCAATTTACGCCGTTTCTCGAATGTTCTATGAAATGACGAAACATGATTTTTCTAGGCAACTGTACAGAAGGTAGTATCTCATTGCTTTCCTTCTTAGCAGTGACCACACTGGCTGATAACCGTGGTCTTTGTCTTACCAAAATAAAAAGAGACGCGATAAAGCGTCGCACATACCACGAACTCCGTAGCTCCGTCGACGAATGCCAGGAGTCTCCAAGAAAACTGCACTCGTGAACATAACAGCGGATTTAGGAATCAAACCCGAGACTTTCGGAGCGCGATGCAAACGTTTTAATTACTTCACCACGAAGACTTTTCTATAAATGTGAGGCTGGCAGTGCAAGACACCAGCACAAGCGTTGTTTATCTCGCTACCAGGATTTGAACCTAGGTCTCGGGGCCACAACGTGAAGTGCTAACAACTATAGGATTACAACCAGGAAGCCAAATGTATTATTGTTTTGGCCCTAATATAATCTGCAGGCCCCCGTACACTCACTCACAATGCCCAAGCGTTATAGCATCAAATAGCTCGCACTGATGCCTCACACGTGCCACGCAAGTATAAATTTATACTCCTTGTTCCATCGGTCCTTTTTTCATATCCGCCTTTCCGCTACATCTCTACTTCATCATGATGTCTCTCCCACCATTATACATCAACAACTAAACGTGTGTTTTCCGTATGTCCCACAACCCCGGGGTATCATGGCGGATGGGATTACGTCATTTCCGGTATAACTTCCCCACTGCCGAGATCAGGTGCTTCAAACACGCATGCGCGGGAACCGTGGGGAACTTTTGAACCGGGGTTATGATAGTAATTAGGAGCATCGGACCCCTTTCATGTCGGACTTAATTGGGTCTTAGTTGCACAACAGTCGCGCGGACAACCGCTTACACCCGGTTTAGAATAAAGTTGTAAATTAACCCTTTTATTTCGAGATACCCGCCTACTTCCGTCCTCAGCGTTTGCGAATGAGCAGTTCGGAGCATAGGTCGCTCACAGTTGCTTTATTGGCCCTGTCTGTTGCTTGTTTCCTGTGTGCTAAAAACGGGACTGTTTTTATGAAAGGGGAAATGGTAACTGCGTTGAAGGATTGTATTTTCTTTTATTTTTTCCCTGTTTCTGTTTTGTTTAATGTTGTAAATCGCAATAACAAGGACAAATTAAGGCAGTTAATTAATACACCTGCAAGAACTAAGGAAATCATTTATGACTGTTTTCTTTTACTTATTTTCACACTGGAATTAATTTTTCTTGCGGAATTTAAGTAACAAAGTGGCTCGATATTTTCATGTTTTGCTTCTTAGCGTGGCTTTCCTGTGTCTTTCATTAACTAATTCTGCTTTTTAAATTATTTTTGTCCCATCACATCGGTTTTATGTTTTCGTCTCTTCTTCTTTCCAATCCTTGTCGTTATCTCTCTCTCTCTCTCTCTCTCTCTCCTCTCTCTCTCTCTCTCTCTCTCTCTCTCTCTGTTTTGTGTGTGAATGTGTGCCCCCCGTCTCTCTCTCTCTCTCTCTCTCTCTCTCTCTCTCTCTCTCTCTCTCTCTCTCTCTCTCTGGTTAATGCTGCATGTTTTCTTGTATATATGGCAACGTCTAATCTGAGAATGGAGGTGGAGACAGTCACAGCGAAGTTCCGCTGGTTGGAGAATAAACTGCACATGCATGTCGTGATTGCAACGGACTCACAAAGTATGATGAGAAAGGTGAAGATGAACATGCATGTCGTGATTGTAACGGACTCACAAAGTATGATGAGAAAGGTGAAGATGAACATGCATGTCGTGATTGTAACGGACTCACAAAGTATGATGAGAAAGGTGAAGACATGCATGTCGTGATTGTAACGGACTCACAAAGTGTGATGAGAATGGTGAAGACAGGCATGTCGTGAATGTAACGGACTCACAAAGTGTGATGAGAATGGTGAAGACAGGCATGTCGTGATTGTAACGGACTCACAAAGTATGATGAGAATGGTGAAGACAGGCATGTCGTGATTGTAACGGACTCACAAAGTGTGATGAGAATGGTGAAGACAGGCATGTCGTGATTGTAACGGACTCACAAAGTATGATGAGAATGGTGAAGACAGGCATGTCGTGATTGTAACGGACTCACAAAGTATGATGAGAAAGGTGAAGACAGGCATGTCGTGATTGTAACGGACTCACAAAGTATGATGAGAATGGTGAAGACAGGCATGTCGTGATTGTAACGGACTCACAAAGTATGATGAGAAGGTGAAGACAGGCATGTCGTGATTGTAATGGACTCATACAGTGTGATGAGTAAGGTGAAGACAGGCATGTCGTGATTGTAATGGACTCATACAGTGTGATGAGTAAGGTGAAGACATGCATGTCGTGATTGTAATGGACTCACAAAGTATGATGAGAAAGGTGAAGACATGCATGTCGTGATTGTAATGGACTCATACAGTGTGATGAGAAAGGTGAAGACATGCATGTCGTGATTGTAATGGACTCACAAAGTATGATGAGAAAGGTGAAGATGAACATGCATGTGGTGATTGTAACGGACTCACAAAGTATGATGAGAAAGGTGAAGATGAACATGCATGTGGTGATTGTAACGGACTCACAAAGTATGATGAGAAAGGTGAAGATAAACATGCTTCAGGCATACTGGCAGGTTTCCATTCAACAAACACAAATAGAGAGCATCTGTTGGATGTGTTTCCCCAGGACAAGCTGGTGTGGTGGGAAACGAGCAGGCGGACAGATTGGCTGGGTCTGCACCGCTCGGTGGGTTATTGGTGCATGATAAGGCAGACATGGTTGGGGTGTTTCGGAATCTCGTGTGTAGTTTAGATGGACAGTTAGATCATCACGGCTTGGAGAGAAAGGTGCTGCAGGGAGTGACCAGAGGATCTGACCTACATTCAAGATCGAGGAAAAGCCAGACTGACAGATAATCAGTCTGATACCATTAGTGCTGGGACTATTCGCTGGCTGTTGCAGGTGAGGATGGAGAAAGTATGAGAATGACCAGAGTTCTGTGATGTCGGTTCTTGATTCAACTCAACTTAATCTTCTATATGTGACATGTTTCACTTTCTTGTAGCTACTAAGGCGATACATCCTAGCGCAGAAATCACACGCACGAGATGAAATTATCCATCTCCTACGTTCATTCCAACAGAAGATATATAGGTGTTACCTTTGACCTGGCGTAAACTAGGCAGGCTGAGAGAGGGAGCATAGGCAAAACACGGTCTTTACAATTCAGCTCAGGCCTTGTGCTATGTTTGAAGCTCCATGTAACGAACTATCGGCTGCCAAGACGGCCAGGTGCCAGTAGTCGTGCTGTGTACAATAAGACCGCCACGTTTGCGGTATGCAGTCGGTATATGTGACACGGATATGCTATTTTTCGCTTTCCTACGAGGGCGTGTCAATAAGTAAGTCACACAGTTCTGTGGGATGGCAGGTAAATGTAGCTGGAATTTTTTACAGGTGTCATTAGGTGACACCAACATCGAACTTTATATTCCCATACGTCAGGTGGCGCTAGGTGTCTCATGCGCATGCGCAGCGCATAAACAAAATGGTGACTGTACTTATGGAGTGTACAACCAAAGAGCAACGTGCTGTTGTGCTTGTTTTGTTAGCAAAAGGACTGCCTGCAAAGGACATACATAAGGAAATGCTTCCTGTTTATGCTGACAAATGTTTGTCCCGTTAAGCGGTGCATTGCTGGGTAGAAAAAAGTTTCTCAAGGACGCTCTAAACTTGTTGATGAAATCAGATCTGGTCGTCCTGTTGATATTGCAACAGAAGCATCCTTGCAGCGGGTGGAGGAGATGATTAGAGGTGACAGGTGAGTAACGATGGACTCTGCAGCATCAGCAATAGGGTGCTCACATGGTTCAGCATGCAGTATAATGCATGACCGATTGAAATTAAAGAAAGTGTGCTCAAGGTGGATACCCAGACAATTGAAGAAGGAACACAAAATGAACCGATCTGGCCTGTCCTTGCATCATCCTTGTCGATACAAAGATGAAGGAGAAGACATGCTGAACAGGATTGTTACTGGTGACGAATCATGGGTGCATCACTACCAGCCCGAATCAAAGCGTGCTTCACTGCAATGGAAACATTCTGCTTGGCCTTGTGTCCAAAACTTCAAGGTTACGCCATCAGCAGGCAAGGTTATGCTGACAGTGTTCTGAGATTGTCAAGGAATACTTTTAACTAATTTCAAGAAGAAAGGTGACAATGTGAATTCTGAATCGTACTGTGAAGTTCTATCGATGCTGCAAGAAAACGTCAAGGACTGCTGACTAGAGGGGTTTTGATTCTTCATGACAATGCCAGACCACATACGGCTCGATTAACTCAGGAGAAAATTAACCAACTAAGGTGGGAAGTTCTGTATTACAGTTCAGCTTACAGCCCCGACCTAGCCCCTAGCGATATCCATCTTTTTGGTCTACTGAAAACCCACCTTGGCGGGAGACATTTCGCGAATGACGCCGAAGTTGAATGTGACGTGAAAACGTGGTTTAGAAAACAGAGCACGCAGTTCTATGCAGCCCGTTTGGGAGGACTGATAAAACGATGGGATAAGTGCATCAATGTTGGTGGAAATTATGCTGAGAAATAAAGGGACAACGTATGTATAAAAATAAACTAGTTTCAAGTTGTTATTACATTTAGTTATTTTTCTACAGCCATTTGTGACTTTCTTATTGACTTCCCCTCGTACGTTAATTCACGTTTCTCTCGGACTATCTTTTGTATATTCTTGTGTTTTCTTCTTCTTGTTTTTGATAATGTTGTTCTTTCTTTCTATAGTTTAGTTTGGACATTGTAATAGTAGATGTGTGCATGTTCTAGTGACCCAAAGATTGAAGCCGGCGGTAGCACAGCTACTGGTAGGGTCTCCCACGTTGGACAGTCAAGGGATAAGGACCATACTGTGAGCGATACAAACCTGCTGCCTTGTAGATAGACTGGGAACAGTCAAATGTTAGGGAAAAGTTAGTTGCATATCCTTTACACGACTTAGCAGTTAACCAATTCCAGCATTTTTTTTTTGGGGGGGGGGGGGGGGGGGGGGGGGGGGTTCTGTTTGTTTTTTGTTTGTTTTGTTTTGTGATTCCTGAGCAAGTTTACGTTCACTAGTTTGCCATCGCTTTCTGAACAACTAGCACTCATACCATTGTAAAGAAACCAACACAAGGCGGTATGCTTTCAAATCGCCCGCAGCTGTGTTACGAACGCGGTATGCGAAATTACGAATTGCATCCGTAACTGCTTCGCCACAGAGCAGGAAAGCAAACTTGAATAAATGCTTGTTGAAGTCGGATGCATTGAGCCACAAGCTTGAAGAAACAGTGCAACACACGCTTGAAGAAACAGTGCAACACAAGCTTGAAGAAACAGTGCAACACAAGCTTGAAGAAACACTGCAACACAAGCTTGAATAAACAGTGCAACACAAGCTTGAAGAAACAGTGCAACACAAGCTTGTCGAAACAGTGCAACACAACTCACTTCATAGTGTCGATCCTCTCATGGAGACTGATGGCATATGGATATGGAGTGCAGAGAAGCCTGTGCAAGATCACAAATTCTCTGTCAATATTTCCAGATTCATCCAGGTTAAATTAGTATCCAGAAAATATCTTGGGAAGAGAGCGGTTGGGATCCATTGCAGCCAATCTTCATTGTGGAGACGGCACTTGATTGAAAGATTAATTGATTGATTGATTCCCAATAGTCTCTAGGAATGTGAAAGCCTTTTACTTTTTTGTTTTCCAACTTTCAAGAATTCGAATTCTGGAAGAACTGCTCCAAAATCCGCTATTTTGTTCCCGTAATCTGTTTTTGCTCTGTTCCTAAAAATCAGAATGATTTTACCAGCCAAAGAGAAAAATAACTTTCATGAAATATCGCCGGTTCCTGTTGTTTTCTTGTAACCATGTGCATTTTGTTTCTCTTTTTTTTTTGTCTTTAATCTGAATTTTTCTTTCATATTTCTGTCATGTTGTCCGTTTCATTCTCCCCCCCCCCCCTCTCCCTCTCTCTCTCTCTTTTTCGCTCACTCTCTGTCTCTCTCTCTCTCTCTCTCTCTCTCTCTCTCTCGCTCTCTATTTCTCTCTCTATTTCTCTCTCACTCTTTCTCGCTTTCTTTTTCACATTTCCGAAGGTTATTTTAAACTACTTTCTCTATATCGTCTCCCATCTTCCTCTCTTCATTTCTTCTTCTTCTTCTTCTTCTTCTTCTTCTTCTTCTTCTTCTTCTTCTTCTTCTTCTTCTTCTTCTTCTTCTTCTTCTTCTGCTGCTGCTGCTGCTGCTGCTGCTGCTGCTGGTGCTCCTCCTCCTTCTCCTCCTTTTCCTTCTTCTTCTTCTTCTTCTTCTTCTTCTTCTTCTTCTTCTTCTTCTTCTTCTTCTGCTACTGCTGCTGCTGCTGCAGCTGCTGGTGCTCCTCTTCCTCCTTCTCCTCCTCCTTTTCCTTCTGCTTCTTCTCCTCCTCCTCCTCCTCCTCTCTTCTTCTTCTTCTTCTTCTTCTTCTTCTTCTTCTTCTTCTTCTTCTTCTTCTTCTTCTTCTTCTTCTTCTTCTTCTTCTACTACTACTACTACTACTACTACTACTACTACTACTACTACTACTACTACTACTACTACTACTACTACTACTACTACTTTAAAAGCGATGACTGTACTCAATTCTGCTAGACCGTCATGTCTTTCCACGGACCGCCTCCTCCTCCCAGCGCGACTAATGTACGTTACTATACAGCCTCAGTAGGTAAACATGAAACAAAGCAAGAACATCATTGGTGCTGTATAGTGCAACCTGAAGTCGAGACGATGCACACAGGGCTCTCTCTACTGGTAGCCATCTTTTCTTCCTTCAACAATTTTGTCAAGCTGTGAGATTTTTAAACATTTTACCCACTTTTTGAAAATTCCAACTGTCTTTTCAATTTTGAATACGCAACTTGCCATCGGTTCTCTAGTTTTACATCTTCATTTAAAAAAGCAAGCTATCTTATACACAACCCATGGATCAAAAGCTGTATAACATATACGGATAACCAGTTTCCTTTTTCCAAGATGTGTGTTCTGTCTCCCCAAGACATCAACGAATCATCGTAGACACGATCCCGCCTGTCAAACTTGTAAAGTCCTGACAGTTCTAGGAACGGACTCGATCTCAGGGACACTCCACACAAATGCCAGTCAACCCCGTAGGATGACTCCAATGACTCCGCAACGTGAAAGGACCATTTATTGAGGATGCCATCGTGACACTTCTGGAGTCTGAAAGAGAAAGTAAATAATTAAGTTAAAAACACCATTGTTGATTGAAGAATAGAAGCAACTTTGACATTTTATGAAGACTATATATTACTGCACACATTAAACCACTATTATCACGTTAACAGACCGTCTTGCATTGATTTTTAACAATGGTAGGTGTGTCGGTTGTTCAGAAAGCAAAGGCAAACACTAAAGGTAAATTTGCCTAGTAAATCACATGCAGCCACAAAAGTTGGACACGTATTACACATAAACATCAATTGGGGAACCCTTTAGGGCCAGTAGGACAGTTCATAAATAAACACAAACGTATTGTTTGGCGATCACAGCAGTAGAGGAAAGAAGCAGGAATTAAAGGACGTACTGGACAACACAAAAATTGAAAGCTATGGTAACCGACTGGATTCGAACCTGTCACCTCCAAATTACGACAGGGCATCGCTGCATGAACAAGTGTACCTCGACCCATGACCAACCTGGCACCCATATTCTCTAGTCTACTGTGTTCTTCTATTTCTATGAGCTGCCAAACAATACTCGTGTGTTTATTAATGTTGTCTAGTGCCTCCTCGAGTCTCCACTTCTTTCTTAAACTTCTATGAGTGGGACGCAGAGGTGTTTCCAAGGCACCAGGGCCGGGTTATATACTGGCCAAGACCTATTGACGCGTCCTCGTCGAGCGTCCTGGGCAACAGGTCCCTTCGGGGTCCTGGCTAAAGTCAGTAGGATCGCCGATTCCTCCGAAGTCGGAGAGTGTCTGCCTGTACGGCGAGGAACCACCAGTCTGCACACCAATAAGCCAGACATGAGACAACGGATACTCACGCAAACCTCAGGTCCTGTATGACATCAAGTGATGTTGGACAACAGGATGCCTTCATCCGACATACAGGACTTAGCGTTGGAGCTCAAGCCAACGAACACAAGCAAGCAAACAACTTCTATGAGTACCAGAAAATGCATGTGTGTTTATTTATGTTGTCTAGTGCGTCCTCTAGTCTCTCCTTCTTTTTTCTACTTCTATGAGTGCCAAACAATACATGTATGTTTTTTTATGAACTGTCAGAAATGTTCGATTTGATTGCTACGTCCTGTAAAGAACACGCAACTAACTTTTATCACGTTTCCAAAAAGTTCCCAAAAAAGTTCTGAAAATGTCCAGCTATTTTATGACGCTTAGTTGACGCCGAACCACACAGCCAAGGCCTGGCCTGTAACGATAATTACACTTGGGTCACTCCTTTGGCAAGCGAGCGTACTCAACACTAAACCACTGCAATTCATCTGTACAACTACATCTTCAAACTTCCCTTCACACCTACAAACTCATCCCCCCCCACCCCCCCCCACCCCCACCCCCCAATGGCGTTCACAAATTTTGTTACCGCCGTCGCCATCTTTGATAGCGGCGTCCCAGCATGCACAGCGGCCCAGCGGAGCGAAAAGCGAAAACTTGATAAGGAAGGTCCTCGCTTGTTACGTTTTTGTTTCCTCAACATTGAGAGATATCAGTTGAGGAGCTCCCGAGCTCTCTAACGCAGCTCATAATTTTTTTTATTTTTTTTTCATTTTATTTGTTTTCCCTTGCTCTCGCTCGCTTTGAACTCAAGCGTAATCCATACACACTATATCTAGTAGTGCTGGACTGAATTTTGCGTTTGGATTAGCCTTTACCTATTACCAGTGTCCCTCGCCATGAGGCGAACCCACTCCGACTTCAGAGGTACTTGTAATTAACGTCCCCAAGTCAAGGACGACATTTTATTCCAACTGCCCGGTGTAGGGGCTGAACCCCTTACCTCGGTATCAGCACACTGGATGTTTTAATAGCACGCGATCTTATCCATTCTTCGATGCTGACCTATCAGCTCAGAAACACATTCTCAAGTATTGATTTGCGTTCATAGAAGCAGAAGAAGGAAATAGATATTAAAGGACACACTAAACATTTAGTTGCATGTCCTTTACAGGACACGGTCGTCAACCCCATACTTTTAGGCTGTTTGTGATTGTCTAGGCAAGTTTGATATCAGGCTGGCCGTCTTTATTACGGCAGCAATGGAAATGGATATCAACTATGAAAGACCATCTAAAGAAGAAAATAGGAAAACAAAACTATCAAACTTCTGAAAGATGGAAAAGCTGCTAACCAGATGATATCCCAGCAAAAGTGGAACTGGATATCACCTGTTAAAGACCATATAAAGAAGATATTAGAAAAAAAAATAATACAATCAAACTACTGGAAGATGGGAAAGCTGCGAACCTTGATAGTATCCCGGCAGAAGCTACACAATATTTTACAACCACTTCAGCTGAACTGGTACACACTGGATGAACATACAGGCTTCCGACCAACCAGATCCTGCACGGACCAGAGTCACATTAGGCATAATAATACAGCAAAGTAGTGACCTGCATTCGCCAATTTATATAGCATTTGTGAATTATGGCATTTGACGGCATTTGATAGGGAATCCTTTTGAAGGCTGATGCGGCCTAATGGGATCCCATTTAAAAACAAAATAACTTAATAACATATGAAGATATAAAGTGTTGAGTTCTTCATGAGGGAAAACTGACAGATGCATTTGAAATAGAACCAGGAGTACGACATGTATGTCTTTTGTCACCATTATAAATTTTACTGACTACAGACCGGACTATGAAAACAACAACAACAACAATAACAAACAACAATAACAAACAACAACAACAACAACAACAACCGTCAGAAATGGAATTGAACGGACTGTCAACAAAGTAGCTTGATGAGTTGGACTTTGATGACGACACTTCACTCCTACTGCACACAGGTAATCCAAAGCATGATAAACTAATCACAGTAGAAGATATGCCACAACAATTAGGTGTAAACATTCATAGACGTAAGACAATGATAATGAAATAAAATCAAGGAAATAACAACGCGATTTTCCTTGCTGAAATCCCACCTCAGTAGGCGGAATTATACACCGATTTAGGAATGAACATGGACAAAAATGGGAAATACATTCAGATACTAAAATTAAGAATACAAAAAGCAAGAGATGCTTTCATAGCACTAGGACGTTTGTGGAAGTCAAAGGAAGTTAACCTCAGCACCAAACTTTGAATATGTAAGCGAGCGGCTGGCCAAGTGGCTAGTGTGTCGGGTTCGCCTTTAGGAGACCCGGGTTCGATTCTTCGGTAAGGTGTGGATTTTTTTTCTGTCGCGGGAAAAAAGAAAAACCCCAACATGCACAGTTCGTGGCTACTGCACCTCAGGCTCAAGCCCTTCCTCCTGTTTAATACAGCAAGGTACTACAGGCAGTAGATGACAGTTACAGCAGTACTACAGTTTGGATCAGAAACATGGAATGAACTCAAAGAATTACCACCAAACTACACACATCTACACATTGGTGCTATTGTGCAGAATAGTGGGAATCGACTGCTATGACAGAATCGCCAATGTAGACCTGAGGGAGAAAACTAAAGAAATCCCAGTGAACCAATAGGTGGGGAAAAGACACTGACGCTGGATAGGACACACACTGAGACAACTTGAGGACAAGTATTATAACTAGACACTCTCTTGTCTGGAACCCACAAGGGCAAATGAAACAGTAGGATACTTAAAACACCGTGAGAAGAGAATTACAGATAGAGATGTATAATGTTGGAAGGTCAAAGGGGGGGGGGGGGGGGGGGTAAATATAAGAAAAACTTAAAGTAAGTCCCATCAAATGATATGTGTAATCATCATTACTGTATGAAGGAAAGTAGGGCCCAACAAATGGTATGTGTAACCATCACTACTGTATGGGGGAAAGTAAGACCCATCAATTGGTATGTGTAATAATCACTACTGTATGGAGGAAAGTTAGGCCCAACAAATGGTATGTGTGCATCATCACTATCTGGAGTACGACAAGGTTGTGTCCTGTCCCCTCTCTTGTTCAAACAACATATGTAAAGAAACCAGCCAAGCAGAGACAGCAAGAATACCGCATGACGAGAACACAGAAGAAGAACCATCTGCAAATCTAACCATTAGAGAACTCCTGTTTGCGGACGACCAAGCACTAATAGCAAAATCAGAAGCTGAATTACAAGACCACATGAATAGTATAAACGAAATGTGTAGGGAACATAACATGAAAATTAGCACAAGCAAAACAGAGGTAATGACTATAACTTAAGAAGAACAAACAACAACAATTCACCTAAACGAACATCCCTTGAAACAAGTGAAGAGTTTCAAGTACCTGGGAAGTATAATATCATCAAATGGCAGATCAGAAGACGAGATCGAAAATAGGTGTAAAGAACAAACATGTATCAGTAACTACTAAGAAAGCACTTTACAACACAATCTTCCTACCAACTCTATGCTACCAATGCCAAACCTGGACAATGACAGAAAAAGAGAAAAGAAAAATCACAACAACAGAAATGAGGTTCCTGAGAAGAATACTCAACGTATCAAGAAGAGATAAGATCAGAAATGAAGAAATCGGGACTAAAGTGGGGGTTAAAGCAGCACTAGATTTTATTAGAAAGCAGCAAGTCAAATGAGTGGTTCGAATCGCAAAAGTGACTTATGAGAGTATGGAGCCGGTCGCTCAGAAAGTCGTGGCGTGCTGATGAGCGTAATCTAGCCTAGGAATCAACATACAGCTGAAAGATGCTGGTGTTGACCGCAATATCCTGAAACAGGATGGAAAACGCGGGAAAAAAAAAAAAAAAAAAAAAAAGCAAGTCAAATGGTTTGGCCATGCAAGTAGGTTACCAGTCAACATCATACCACAACAAGCAATGATGTACAGACCAGATGGAAACAGAGGAAGAGGCCGACCACGTAAACGTTGGACGGAGGGAATAGCAGAGTCCATGGGAATATCGATATATGAAGCCCATAATCGGGCACTCTCACGAAGTTTATACTTCACCTCGACACCGCAAGGTACAAGAGGAACATGATGAGATGAGATGAGATGAGATCATCACTACTTTATGAAATAAAGTAAGGCCCATCAAATGGTATGTGTAATCATCACTACTATACGAAGGAAAGTAAGGCTCATCAAATGGTATGTGTGAACGTCACTACTGTATGGAGGAAAGTAAGGCCCATCAAATGGTATGTGTGATCATCACTACTTTATGGATGAAAGTGGGGCCCATCAAATGGTATGTGTAATCATCACTACTGTATGGAGGAAAGTGGGGCCCATCAAATGGTATGTATGAACGTCTCTACTGTATGGAGGAAAGTAAGGCTCATCAAATGGTATGTATGAACGTCTCTACTGTATGGAGGAAAGTAAGACTCATCAAATGGTATGTGTGATCATCACTACTGTATGGAGGAAAGTAAGACCCATCAAATGGTATGTGTGATCATCACTACTGTATGGAGGAAAGTAAGACCCATCAAATGGTATGTGTAATCATCACTACTGTATGGAGGAAAGTAAGGCTCATCAAATGGTATGTATGAACGTCTCTACTGTATGGAGGAAAGTAAGACTCATCAAATGGTATGTGTAATCATCACTACTGTATGGAGGACAAACACCGCCTTTGAATATAACGATAGAGCAGAAAGTTAGTTAGTTGTATATTCTTTTAGGACGTCACAGTCAACTCTAGCATTCTTTGGCTGTTTGCGATTTCTTGGCTAGTCTGCCACTGAATTCTGAACGACTGTGAATCATATCATTTTATGAAAACCAACGCAAGGTGGTCATCTGCCAAATCGCAGTAGCTGTGTTTCGAATTCTGTATGCAGGATTACGAGTTGCGTTCGTAACCACTTCGCCACAGAGCTGTGAGACATGCTCACACTTATTGGAGAGACACGTGGTGATGATGATGATGATGATGATGATGTAGGTGATGATGATTATGATGGAGGTGATTATGATGATGATGATGATGATGATGATGATAACGATGGTGATGATGAGGATGGTGATGATGAGGATGGTGATGATGAGGCGGTGATGATGACGATGGTGATGATGATGAGGAGGAAGAGGATGAGTATGATGCTGATGATGACGATGATGGTTATGATGAAGATAATACTCGTAATAATATACGCACATTTTTTTCAGCCACCGAAACGAATATTATAATATAATACAATTCTGAACACATAATTTTAGTATTTCCCCAACTTACTTATTCCTAATGATTCGCTTCCAATTAACAAGACAAGGTCGAGCAATCATGGCTGCGCAATTTTCTCTTATTTCCACGGACAATAATTTATTATCATATAGCGTACGTGGAGTGAATGCGTCTGTTGCTAATTAATCTTCGGCAAGGCTCGGCAGCAGATCGTAAGTAATCGGTAATGCTGTGTTTTCTAGTCAACTTCTACGAAGGAAAGTTTATTTAGCAAACAGCTGCTAGGAAGAATTTAATCGGTGTCTGTACATCGCGCGGGATTTTATCCTGCCTGTCATGGTAGATCTTAGAGGAATCTTAATGCTCTTGCTCTAACGTAATTTATGGGTGACAAGAAGTGCAGCTAGGGTTGTGATGTCTGGACCATTAGCCCGCTCTCTGCAGTCAGTTCTGCATATCGTCTGATGCTTTCTGTTGGTTCGCTTTATTCAAATGAATACCAGAGTGGAAAATGACTAGCTGCAGTAGCATCACGTCAAGAGATGTGTATTTATGACATTACTCAGTCGGGACTTCGGAGGTTTATCAAAGTTTTATCATGATTCTGCCCAACGTTCATCCATTTTTCGTTTGGCCTCCCCTCTCGTACAATTTATCTTTCCCGGGTCTTCCATTCAGCTGGCAGTTTTTAGGCTCGGCCAATTTATCTCAATCTTCTGATTGGGAGCAGCGCGAGTGTTTAGCTTGCTGCGCATGTCCGGGGCAATCACGTGACATGTCGCTCCCGGGGCGGGACACGAGATTCGGGGTTAAACTTATGTCCCACTTTTTAGACAGATTGTATGCGTCAAAATATTAAGATTTAAATTTCTCTCGGCTTTTGCGCGCGTCCCGAGGTGCTCGGCCGCATCAATGTGTATTTGCAGACACCGCGGAGCAAGCCCCGGGTCTCGTCTGCCCAGAGACAGTATAACAAATGGACTTGGCGGGAGAATTGACGCAGGGGGGTTGTCGTCGGTATTAATGATACACAAATCATCACCGTTTCATGTGTGCCCTTTGTTATCTGCTGTGTGAAAGTGGAAAAATAAAACAGGAGGGGGAGGGGGAGACAAGATAGAGAGAGAATAGCTTCGAAACAGACAGAAAGTAGATATAGAGATAAAGACTGAGAGAGAGAGAGAGAGAGAGAGAGAGAGAGAGAGAGAGGAGAGAGAGCAGATATATTGTGACGGAAAGACAGACAAACAGACAGACAGATATACAGTGTAGATATAGAGAAAAAGACATTTTGAGAGACAAAGAGAGAGAAAGAAAAAGAATGAGAATGAAAGAGAAAGAAAGAGACAACGAGAGAGATAATGATAGAGAGAAAGAAAGAGAGAGAAAGAGATAAGAGTTATAGAGAAAGAGAGAACGAGAGAGACAGATAAAGATAAAGAGAGAGACAGAGAGACAGAGAGAAAGAGTGAGCGACAAAAAGAGAAAAAGAGAGAGACTAGAATGTGAGAGATAATGGCGAAAGACAGAGACGTATTACGGTGTGAAAAGATAATGATAGAGAGACGACAGAAAGTGAGATAAAGAGAGGACAGAATGAACAAAGTGTACAATATAGAGAGGAGATATAGATACAGAGAGATACAGAATTAGAAGAAATAGAAGATATAGATAATTGTGACGTACACATGAGCTAGAGAGTGAGAAGGGGGAACAGATAAAGATACGACAGAAAGAGAGATCAGCGTAGAGAGAGAGAGAGAGAGAGAGAGAGAGAGAGAGAGAGAGCGAGAGAGAGAGAGAGAGAGAGAGAGAGCGAAAGGATAGGAGGGTGAAAGAGGGAGAGAGAGAAAAGAAAGACAAGATATAGAAGACACAGCGACCAGATAAATAGAATAATCGAGATCGAAGTAACCGAGAATAGTTAGACCATAGCGATGAATGAGAGAGTTAAGTTAATATCCGACATCACTGCACTCAGGACATTCCCATACGTTCTTCGTCCCCTCGTTCAACAGCCAGCGAAGAGTCATACTACTAATCGTTGCCACCGCTATCTGATTTAAAATTCTCCTGATCTTTGAATGAGAGAGAGAGAGAGAGAGAGAGAGAGAGAGAGAGAGAGAGAGAGAGAGAGAGAGAGAGAGAGAGAGAGAGAGAGAGATACAAACAAAGAAAAACAGACAAGGAGAGATAGACAACGAAAAACAGAGATCGAGAGAGAAAGACACAGAAAGACAGAACGAACGAACGAACGGACTTTATTTTCAAAGGGTAACAAATTGGACACGCAGGCCCGTCTTACATTTGGCCCTTCCAATCACTCATCTTTCGTTCATCAATAGTGCATAGGAAAAACATTGCCAAATGGATTTTGTAAACAAACAATGCATATTACCATGTTATGAGACACATCCACCACCCACCCACACATCCCCCATTCACCCCACACCCCCACCAACCACACACAAACCCAGACACACATACATTCCCCCACCCAACCACCACATCTCCAACCTACACATCTCCCCACCCACACACACCTCCCACCAACTACACATCCTATCCAACCATACCCCAAGCAAACATACATTCCCCAACCCACAATTCCCCACCCACACACACCCACCCACTTACACACATCCCACCACCCACTCACACATCCTCAACCCGTCCCATTACCCACAAACATCACCCACCCACATATCCTCCTCCACCCAGAGAGAGACAGAGAGAGATAACAAAGAAATACAGAGACCCAGAGAGGGACAGAGAGAGACAGACTCAGACAGACAGACAGAGAGGAAGAGAGAGAGAGAGAGAGAGAGAGAGAGAGAGAGAGAGAGAGAGAAGAACAGAGGGACATGGCGAGAGATAGACAGAGATAGACCGAGATGGACCGAGTTGGACATAGTAGACATAGACAGAGATACAAGATAATTAGAAGAGACATGGATATATAGAAATAGAGGTAGACAAACAGAGATAGACATAGACAGAGATACAAGATAATTAGAAGAGAGAGAGAGAGAGAGTGAGAGAGAGAGAGAGAGATAGAGAGAAGAACAGAGGGACATGGCGAGAGATAGACAGAGATAGACCGAGATGGACCGAGTTGGACATAGTAGACATAGACAGAGATACAAGATAATTAGAAGAGACATGGATATATAGAAATAGAGGTAGACAAACAGAGATAGACATAGACAGAGATACAAGATAATTAGAAGAGAGAGAGAGAGAGAGAGAGAAAGGGAGAGAGAGAGAGAGATAGAGAGAAGAACAGAGGGACATGGCGAGAGATAGACAGAGATAGACCGAGATGGACCGAGTTGGACATAGTAGACATAGACAGAGATACAAGATAATTAGAAGAGACATGGATATATAGAAATAGAGGTAGACAAACAGAGATAGACATAGACAGAGATACAAGATAATTAGAAGAGAGAGAGAGAGAGAGTGAGAGAGAGAGATAGAGAGAAGAACAGAGGGACATGGCGAGAGATAGACAGAGATAGACCGAGATGGACCGAGTTGGACATAATAGACATAGACAGAGATACAAGACAATTAGAAGAGACATGGATATATAGAAATAGAGGTAGACAAACAGAGATAGACATAGACAGAGATACAAGATAATTAGAAGAGAGAGAGAGAGAGTGAGTGAGAGAGAGAGAGAGAGAGAGAAGAACAGAGGGACATGGCGAGAGATAGACAGAGATAGACCGAGATGGACCGAGTTGGACATAGTAGACATAGACAGAGATACAAGATAATTAGAAGAGACATGGATATATAGAAATAGAGGTAGACAAACAGAGATAGACATAGATAGAGATACAAGACAATTAGAAGAGAGAGAGAGAGAGAGTGAGAGAGAGAGAGATAGAGAGAGAGACCAAGACAGACAAAGATAGACACAGCTAGAGATACAATATTATGAGAAGAGACATAGATAGAAATATAAGGTAGTGAGAAGAGACATGGATATACATAAGCA
Organism: Cepaea nemoralis; assembly: GCA_014155875.1. Taxonomy (NCBI): domain Eukaryota; kingdom Metazoa; phylum Mollusca; class Gastropoda; order Stylommatophora; family Helicidae; genus Cepaea; species Cepaea nemoralis. The sequence continues at coordinate 42,226 of JACEFZ010008830.1, forward strand.
GAAATAAACAGAGATAGACAGAGATAGTAATATAAGTAACGAGAGGAGACAAAGATAGACATAGGCAAATATAGATAGAGATATAAGGTAATGAGAAGAGACAGAGATAGATAGGTATAGAGATAGACAGAGGTATAGATATAAATTAGTGAGATGAGACATGGATATATGTGACATGTTGTGGTCATTCATCCAAGTTTTCAGTGAATAGGGCATTTGCCAAATCTATACAACATACAACGGTGTCCCTACTGATGGTATGACATCAGGTTTATTTCGGGATCGAACATTCTGGAATAAGTTGCACTAGGTTAGCATGGTTTGGAAGGGCGCATGTATTCATTTGATTGGCCGATTTGTAAAGCTTACCGAGAGATTCCATCGGGACGCGGCCGAAACATAGCATAAATTAGCCATGTAGATTTCATCTGGGCTGGTAGCTTCTAGATGTGGTGAAATTCATCGCCCAATTTCGTTCTCTTTGTGTCACGTGTATGACTATAAAATCATTAAAAATTTTGTGGCCGTGTCTAGTGATGAGAAAGAGACGAGCATCAGTGTATTTTTATGAAAAATGTGAAAGTGGGAGATCAGAGCTTCATTGAGAAGTTAACCTGTATGTTTGCTTTCTAAAAAACTGACATGTCTAAGGCACTGAATATTTTACCATGCCTATCGTTTCGTCTGCTATGAGTATTTTGCATATGCTTGGTGAATGTTATATCTCTCTCAATGCATATCTGCAATTTCTATGCGCTATAGAACTTCCCTATGGACGCACATCATTGCACATTCTTAATCAAACTGTAGAAAGTTCTTGAGAGTCTGTGTTTTACAACTCTTTTGCTCAGAATGTGGATTTAATATGTAATCTTTTCCATGAAAATGCTGAGACTTTTAAGTGAATGATATGTTGGGTTTTGAGTTACCATCTCATACGAGAGGAAAGATAGACGCACCATAATTTCATATGTTTGTAAGACTTGTATTTCACGCCATCATTACATCATTGCTGTGATGAACGGGCAAATATTGTATATTCATGAGAATTATTAAAAGCATTCTGAAAGATTTGCCATAATGTAATTTATCTCTGAAGTTTGTGTAATTGTTAGCTTGCAACACTGGGCGGGTTTACGAACTGCGTTCACAAAATCCATGTTCCTAATGGTCAGGTGGGAAATTACAATACATGTTTGAACCTATATCTATGTTTGATGAATATATATCTGATGGCTCATGCAATATTTCACGGGAGGATTCTATGTTTTTGTCATATGTGTTTTGTTTCACATGTGAATGTTGCTTATTAAATATTGCCCTATCTGCTGTGCGAAAGGTACTAATGTTGCCCAGTGGGGTAGAGCAAATGGCTTGATGGTGATGAAGGATGGCACTTGTGAACCGAGTCTAGCCAGAGAGAAGGGACTGGTGACTGGTCTGGTCATTGTAGGCACTACGTTTTAGTTTTGCCGTATTTTACCGGAGATTGTGTGTGTGTGTGTGTGTGTGTGTGTGTGTGTGTGTGTGTGTGTGTGTGTGTGTGTGTGTGTTAATTTTCGGTTTCTTGTTTTTGTGTCTCCGATTTAAGGATATATAGAGTACTCGTGACGTTAAATTCCCCGATTATTTCCAGATCGTATTAAAACAGAAACCGACTACCGAGTATTGTAGTTCCCTTCATTGTCTACGAATGTATACATCTAGGCTTCTCAAATGTTTCTTCTTGCGGAGATAAAGAGACTGTCTTTTAAGACATAAGTTAATTAGTAAATTTCCTTTTATATAGACGTTATGAATTGATCTAGTATAAATAATTCAATTGAGCATCCATTTTTACGTGTACGGTCTAATTTTTGATTATTTAAGTCGGCGGTTACATCCCAAACTGAATTCATTAAGATCGCATGCTATAATGCCGTAATTTCCATGGCGGGAAAATAGCGATTTTCTGTGACATAATCCAGCGATGATCATTTAATATTCTTATGGATTATTCAGAGCGACTGAAATGATAATGAATTCATGTTTGCATTCAGCACACATTTTGGTATTTATGTGTAAATTGTCATCACTCTACAAATTCGGTTACATTTACTTTTTGGTAACTTTGTAAGGAAATTCTCTGTTCAAAATTGATCTCTGCTTTACGGCCTCGCGTTGACAACCATGCTTGCTCTCACGTGCCGTGGTCTGGTGTCATCACAGCATGACGCGGAGATGTATATATCTGAGTGTGCGTGTTTATGTATATATAAACTGGCAGTAGTTATCTGTCCTTGACGGCCGTGTTAATCTCCCTTGGCGACAGTACAACCAACAGTTATGTGTGTGAGTAGGTGAACAGGTCCACATCTTTTTTTTTTCTATATGTCTGTATTAAATGATAAACTGGCACACAAACATTTATATCTCCCCTTAAAATTGATCTACAGAATTGAATAAGGTGCCGATTGGATTTGTTTTTTTCAAGAGCTATCCAACTATGCAGGTTATATAATTAAAAAGCAATTTAGAAAAAGTTACTAAAGTGGCTAGATCATTGGCTATTTGCCATTTGTCAGTTGACATTTGCATATTGCATATTGCAGTTATAAATGGGAGACTGTTGAGATCTTACCATGATGTCTGTCTCATAATGTCTATGTCTCAGGATGTATGTCTCATAATGTCTGTCTCATGATGTTTAGGTCACATGTTGTCTGGGTCTTATGATGTCTTTATCATATCTGGACGACTTTTATTATCATGATGTTTGGTTGGGTATGATATCCCTAACTCATCAGGACGTCTTAGTGTCAATCACGAATGGGGGTGATCAGTTTGAAGATTCCACTCCATCAGAGTTGGATTAAACTCCATAAAAATAGAGGGGAGGTTTTGCATTGGTAACACCCTCCCTTCTCCTCCCCATTCTCCTTTAGTTTACTTTTGTGTTCGTTGATATTTTAATTATGACATTTGATTTTCTTACAAATGTATAGCAATGGGTTGTTGCATTTTCGTATGAGCAGAGAAAGGCATGGTGTGGTGACCTTACAGTGGGGACAACCAAATGCTAGTCTCTGGTAAAATTCTTCAACTCCTTATGTCTGGAGAATCCAATGATGACTACAAAACCTACAGGTTGGATTTACCAGCCTGATGCTTTGTCATACGTTATAGCTTTGCTAATGGCAGCTGAGAGAGTCTGTTCTCTAAACACGAACACAGGGATGGTCGACATTGTTTGCAATGATTTGAGGACCTACCTTCAAGTTACCGCGTAGAGGGATACCCTATATGTATATATTAAAGAACCCCCTGCCTCAGTTTGCCCCAGGCAGGCATATGGAAGGTTAGAGACTGTGTGTCTATGGAAAATCGCATGTTATTCCTGGAAACCGGATTATCGGCATTTCTTAGGAGCTTTCTAACCCAGCTTATTAGTAGCTGTGGCTTATTCTAGGAAGAATAAGATTTTGGGATATTCTTTTATTCAATTGGATTACTAGCTGATAGTACAGGAATTAATGTTTTAGCTTTATTCCCATCCTAAACTTTAGTCGGGCTGAAACTTGCGTTGTGTAATTCTGCAAGAATATTTTGACCTAAATCAAAGAACCACTGGTCGGTCTTCAGAACGTTGTTGTTAAAACGTACCGAAAATTTACCTTCCTGCTATCATGAAGAGTGGATGCTCAAGCGTTATTGAATGACTCCCAGGCTTCAGCTTCAAACAGGCAGTCCCGACACCGATAAGGATTCCTTATAGTTGTATTCCTTGAAAAGCCAGTATCACAGGAGAGAGTTACCGTGAGGTGGGTGTATAATGAGGAAAGCTGCCACTTGGAAACATTACATAACACCGCTTATTAGTGGCTGTGAGATCATTCTGAATTAGGGCAGTGTGTAAGAACTTGTGTTTGGCCCAGAAGACGAAAACTCTTTCTCCAGTGCAAACTGAAGGAGATTTATATCACGAACAACTACATTATTACAACGAACACTGGGTTGTTAGAATACAGGTGTTGATTGAACTTTTACTTTCCCAGGATGAAGGGATAACGTTTCCACGGGTTATATAGGAGTACATGGTTGTGATATAACTCTTACAACCGTCAACATCGGGATTAATATTTCCTCCACCACAACCCCATTTTTACGACAACACAACCAAAAGCGATTGGGACGAAAGAGGGAATGAAAGATAACTTGGGATTGGCTGTGACGTCACAAGCTTAATCAGGACGGAACTAAAATAAATACGGCGTGCAAGGGGAAAACTGTCTGCAGAAAGTCCGATTCGTCTGACGGAGTGATAGAAATCTTCAAAATCAACTCACCAAAGAAAACTTAAGTCTGAGTTATGAGATGAGGAAAGCATCAGCCTACAAGCAGATATCGAATTGGAAAACTGAATCCAAGTCAGATCCTGAAACCTGTCGTCGACGTGTTTGAAGCAATTCAATCAACATGAAGGTAAGCACAATGCAATATTTTTTATTACGTTAGTAAGTGATCCTTTCCCAAGAAGAAGTTGGTAAGTGGATATTGTAACCATGTGGTTAGTTCTTAAAAAAAACTTATTAGGAGAGACTGAGTACTTTAGTCAGATGTCGTAGTTCATGAATAAATGGTATTCGAGGTTAAACTATGAGGAAGGGTTTCTTCTAGTTAAACAACTTATGTAATGTGTAAGCATTAGACCTAGGTAGTACATTTTATTTCTTAAGGAGTTAAACTAAAACAGCAGTGATTAAGAAGTGTGATTAACATAAGATTTAGGAAGCTAAGAATACTTAGTTCAGTAAGAAGAAACTATTTTACATGTGCCAACACTGGTAAGAGAAATTAGTGTAATGTGTAACAGAAAGGTACATGAGCACATGGAGGGTAACTAGATTTCTATATGTATCATAAGTTTGTGTGTTGGGCGAAAATACCCATGCGGTGAGTCAAATGTATTTGTATTACTGTTAAACATGAGGAATCATCATTTGTGAATCTCATAATTATGCCTAATTATCATCCATACAATCATTGTGTCTAATTAATGATGGTTGAATGAGTGAGATTCCATTGTAATTTCATTGACATCAAATCTGCCAATTTATCATTTGTAAAATCACATAAGTATTCTTACTTATCATCCATGCTCATATGAATATTATGTCTGATGAATGAGTGAAATAATCATCCGTGCACATATGAATATTATGTCTAAGGAAAGATGAGGATTTGTGAGATGAAGAGACATGCCGAAAGGGAATATGAACAATCAGTCAATCTCATAATGGAAGGCACTAGTGATATATAATGTGCTGTCTATTAGAAGAGAACATGTTAATGATAACCCACACATAATTAATAATTTAGTGCACTCCGCCGCATGACACCACTATGTATTCCTTACAACTCATGTTACAATCATATGGTTTTGTATCTGAAGCATGACACCACTCTGTATTCTATTTCACTCATATTAAAGTCATATGATTTTGTGTCCTGAATGACACCACTCTGTATTACATATAACTCAGGTTACAAACACATAGTTGTGTGTGTCCTGAATGATGATGATGATGATGATGATGATGATGATGATGATGATGATGATGATGATGATGATGCCGACGACGACGACGATGATGATGATGATGATGATGATGATGATGATGATGATGATGATGATGATGATGATGATAAATGAGGTAAAGGCCTATTACATAGATGGTGAAGAGGAGGGAATGTAATCGCCTTGAAATGTTTGATTAGAAAATAATTCACCTGAAGGTTATCCAAGAGATGTTACCATAATGTACTAACACTATTTATAACCAAATACTCATGGCAATGGGGAATGATTTTAAAACCCTTAATGTATGAGAACTTTTTCTTGTAAGCGAAGGAAATTTAGAGAAACTAATTATGTACTAATTATAGAAAGAATGGAAGATAATAGGGAAACAAAACTCGCTTACACTAAGGAAATAAATGACCGTAGACCCCGAGGTAGACCAAGAAGGCGGTGGAGAGATAATATACATACAGACCTACAAGCACTTGGAATCAACGACTGGCAAGAGAAGGTCCACCAGAGAGACGAATGGAGACAGATTGTATTTGCAGCAAAGAACCTCAATGGCTCGGAATGCTGAAGAAGAAGAAGAAGAAGAATTATGTACAGAAGAGAAAGCAGAACGTAGTTGTCAAAATCCAAATCAATCAAGGTATTACTCAACCTGTAGACCATGGAGGACAGGCATGGGAGAAGACGACATTGCATATCTGCTTGTCCAAACCTTGAGCGCCTTATAATGACGGATTGGATGGAGAACAATCAGTATTGTTGTGGATAACTATTTGAGAGCACCAAGAATCTTTTCCTTCCACTGTTTATTTTCCAAGGATCTCAATTCTTTTATGTATTTTATATATGTATGGTTTTCTTGAAAGCGTACAGCGTTTCATTTCTGATGTTCATAGTGATGATATCATTAGATTTATGATTGATGCTGACATTTCAGGAAGCGGCTAGATCCATCTAGATCCAGACCTAACTTTGTGAATGTAGCAGCTTGACTGAGCGAGGCAGCTGATATAGGGATGCCAAGTACTTTTCCAAAGGAACTTCCCACAGATTTTCTCTTTAAAAAAGTCGCTTAAAAGTCGACTGGGTCGACTTCATTGCACCGGGTTTTATCCCATATGGCTCGGTCTCTTTCCGCAGCACGGAAAGCGTCGCACAAAGCACGAACTCCGTAGCTTTTAGCGACGACCCACAGGAGTCTCCGATTTAAACATTTAACTCGTAAACCGAAGGACGCGGCCCGGAATCGAACCCACAACCTTCGGAGCACGAGTCAAACGGCTTGACCACTTCGCCACAGAGGACAGGTTCCCAGATAACTTAGTTCTATTCATATGTGGGAAAAATCATTGAACCAAAACCTTATCCTGGAACAAAAGAACTCAAGAAATTATCACATATATTTAGTACTGACTGATTGCCGCAGCGATCTAAGAACCTGAAGGGACCAGTCAGAGTGACACAGGTGTTTTTTTCTCCACAGATTATAAATAGGCCAGAAGAAGAGGCACAATGATTATAATAGAAACCTGATACAGCACTGATGGCGATGGATTTATAGTGGGCACAGCCAGGATATAGATACTTAGTTAGAGATGTAAATGTACATGATCTTGGTTTTTGTAATGAATTGATTGTTGTAATTGTATGACATTAATGATTAATCGCACCATTTATGTGTAATAAATTATGAAAATTCAGGGTTATTTTCTCTTTTGAGAGTTCTCTTGTCGTAGTAAACTTGTTTTAATTAACAATCCTAGATTAATAATTATTTAGTTTGTAGAGGAGAGGCAAGGAACCACCAAGAGGATATTTTGGGTTTTCAGGGAACAACTTTTCATTGGTTACCGGGAGGTATTCCTTGGTTCTCCGAAACTCTATTTATGGTCTCAAGCCACGGGGCCTGTAACAGTTAAATTAATTAGAACGGGAAGGATCACATTGCTAGGGAGGAACTTGAGTATCCTCTATCTCTTTGGGGTTGACCCAAACCAATACATCCGACAATGGTTTATTTTAGGATTGTTGTTGAGACAGGAAGTTTGGAGATGTTGTTAATGATGTTGATAAATTGAGAGTTATCAATGTAATAGGCTGGTAGGCTGTTGGTTGGTTTGGGTGAAGTAGCTGATTTTTTCCCCACTGATTGTGTTATCTATGCATATGCAATGTTTGAAGTGTATATGATGTTACCAGGCGGAGACTATATCTTCACTAGGCCCTCCAGTGTTCTAAATACAAGGATGGTGTTAAACATTGTATGGAGTACATTTCTTTGTGACTGGTTTGTTCAACTGTTGTTGAGTACAGTTCATTGTGAATGTCTTGTTCAACTGTTGTTGAGTACAGTTCATTGTGAATGTTTTATTCAACTGTTGTTGAGTACAGTTCATTGTGAATGTCTTGTTCAACTGTTGTTGAGTACAGTTCATTGTGAATGTCTTGTTCAACTGTGTTGAGTACAGTTCATTGTGAGTGTCTTGTTCAAATGTTGTTGAGTACAGTTCATTGTGAATGTTTTATTCAACTATTGTTGAGTACATTTCATTGTGGATGCTGTGTTCAATAGTTGTTGAGTCTAACTGACATATGTCATTGTTGATACGTGTGATGTGAGATCTTGATGAGGCTGGTAGACGGCACACAGCCGACGTCTATTATAGAGGGAGCAAATTCCTCTATTGTTCTGGTAAATAGCCAGGATATCCGTAAACCTTCTGGAGGAACCAAATTGTCTACTTCTGTGCAGGAACTTAAACGTTAAGTCTAAAGTCCTCACGATGGGAGTTCAGAGTCATTTTATATTTCCTTAAGAAGGCTGATTGGGAAGGAGGACCTATACCATCCGCGGTACACCTAGCAACACAAGTCAATCTTCCCCTTATTATATCTTATATAAAAAATAACTCACAATATACATTGACATAAATAGACTGAGGTAGACAGAGATAGAGATAAGGTAATTAGAGGAGACAGAGATAGACAGAGACAGACGTATATGTAGATATAAGGTAATGAGAAGAGACAGATAAATAGAGATAGAGATCTAGGGTAATGAGAAGAGACAGAGATAGACAGAGATAGAGATATAAGGTAATGAGAGGAGACAGAGATAGACAGAGACAGACGTAGATATAGGTATAAGGTAATGAGAAGAGACAGAGATAAATAGAGATAGAGATCTAGGGTAATGAGAAGAGACAGAGATAAATAGAGATAGAGATCTAGGGTAATGAGAAGAGACAGAGATAGACAGAGATAGAGATATAAGATAATGAGAAGAGGCAGAGAAAGATAGGCACAATTTAGTCCCAAATAGCACGATTGAGGGGGGAAAAACAAGGAGAAGGCAGAGAAGTAAATACCTGATTGGCTTGACCACATGACATGATCGAGACAAGAACATTGAGCTGATCCACGACTCCGGAGATCGTGTGAAGATGGCCAAACATGACCGCCTACACTTATTGGTATGGCACATGATGTTGATATTGTTTCCAGTGTTCGTTCCCGTCTTTATTGAACGTACAACATCTAAGTAGATCAGTTGTACTTGTGTTTTCTCGTGTGTTAATGTGTTATTATGTCGGTTGTCCCGTAGATAAAGACGACGGTCAAATTGTTATACAACACTTCTTGGGAGGTCGGGAGGGACAATGGTCTGCCATTGCCTTCCCTTAGACAGGCAGGTTATTTTAGCGCCAGTCGATTTGGAGACACCTGGGGTTCGTTGCTGGAGATAAGGAGTTCATTCTTTGTGCGAAGCCCTGCGGACAGAGAACGAGCCATAAGGAATAAAACCTGGTGCAATAAAGTCGATCATCTTGCCTTTTGAACTACACTTTTGGGTGGACCGAAGATGATGTGAGGATACTGAGACCATGTGGCCTCCTACGACATACCCGGGAGCACAAATGTTTGCAGAAGTCGAATGTGTCGTCTTAAAAGCCCACATATCGCAGCTCTGCAATAAACAGATACAATACAATCCGGTCCAAAAACACAACAAAAATAGCAAACGAACGACAAGAAGGAGAAGCAAAACAGCAGCAGCAGCAGCAGCAGCAGCAGCAGCAGCAGCAGCAGAAGAAGAAGAAGAAGAAGAAGAAGAAGAAGAAGAAGAAGAAGAAGAAGAAGAAGAAGAAGAAGAAGAAGAGGAGGAGGGGGGACGGGCAGGAGGAGGAGGAGGAAGAAGAAGAAGAAGAAGAAGAAGGAGGAGGAGGAGGAGGAGGAGGAGAAGAAGAAGAAGAAGAAGAAGAAGAAGAAGAAGAAGAAGAAGAAGAAGAAGAAGAAGAAGAAACAACGTTCGACTGTATCTCTATGTACCTGTTTGTCTGCTCTGTTTTGTTTTTCTTTCTCAGTTTGTCGCGCTTCCATGTCCAATCGTGTGCATTTATTCAAATTCTATTAACAGCTCGGCAGCAAACACGAACATTGTCGATAACGTCCTTACCTTGTATACATCATTCACAAAATGGATCCGAACCCAAATTTGTTTCGAGTTATAAACAGATACCCAACTTTCACCATCTCCGCCCTATTATTTCCCCCATCAATAGCCGTTAATTTATTCCGTCCTAACGCTCTACCTCACGCGTCTTCTCGCGCTGAGTTTATTTAACGAGAATAATGTCTCTTTAACTGTTTACCAGATGCTCGTTTGAGAAACGTGAAAACGAAATGTGTCCTTACTCTCGTTCAGACAGCACAAGACAAATCAGCCAGCATAATTAGTCGTGTTAAAGCGATAATGAGCAGTTACACACGCATCCACAGGTGCATTAGTCCGACACCAGGCTTCTCCGCAACCCGGGCCCCTCTTCAGTTCTAAGTGCCACGCACTTCACAGAATTTTCTTAAGGCGCCCGCTTGTAAAGGTATATGTTGCGGGTTAGTTCTAACGATAATAAACTGAAGTTCTGCCCCCTTTGACGATCTGGAGCAGTGAGTTATCATGCACTTGTTTGAAAGTAATTCCCCCCTTTTCTCTCGGACTTCCTTGAACCAACATCGCCATGAAAGCAATGCCCGTCCCAAATTTTGTTTCTCGCAACACTTCAAAGTGGGTCTAAACAGCTTCGCAAAGTGTACAGATTAAAAAAAAAAAACAGTAGAAGAGATTTCCCTCAACTAAAAACTGCAGGGTTGTTTCAACGCTCCGCTGGCAACGCGCAAACAATTTTGAGTAGTAGCAAAATTGTTATTCTTGCATTGCTACGACCGCCACCTGCGAAAAATTTTAGCCTAACGGGAAAGTTCATTCTTAGAGAATGATGAATGCTTCTGTTATAGGTGTAATTTGTTTTAAAGATCACGCTTAAGATGTCATAATTGGGAGAAGCTCCGAAAAAAGATGTCCAATTACAGCTCGGAAGAATGTAACCAGAATTCCAGACTCGTGTTAAATAAAGATGCGATTATTCCGCCATACTCCTGGACTCCAGGGAACTACAAACTGTTCAGCACGAGCTGTGCACGAGGCTGTAAATTAGTCCCCATGGGGTGAAGTCTACATAAACTTGCTTATCGCGAGTCCTTGTCTTCATCTTATGGGCGAATTTTCCACGAAATTGCTCAACCGCGAACACACACAAACAAACTCAAATAAGCGAACTTTAATTGTTTCTTTTGCAAAAAAAAAAAAAAAAACCCGTGCGCATTGATGATCATTTGGTGCGGAGAATTGTGTTGGTCTGACGAGAGTATAACAGCAGCGGGATAACGTCCATGAATACAACATTCGCTATAGGGAGGTTACTGATCATAAGATGTTGGCCTACTTAGCATATGTTTCTGTCTACTTATCTTCTGGGCAGTGTATTGATGCAGAAGTATGCAATGTGGTCAGGGCTCATTTGGATCATGTGTATAGTGTGGAAGAACAGAGCCATCATCTTGGCCGGTAGAGAATGATGCCGCAGTGAATGACCCGAGGGATCTGGCCCAAACTCAGTACTCCGTGGAATGGCCAGACAGACACATAATCAGATTGCAACTGGCATCTTTAATATTTGGACTCTTCCCTGGCTGTTGAATATGATAACTAAGCAGGCATGGGATTGTCCAGAGTGCCGTGATGTTGTTTCTTGACAACATGAACTGAGCTGAAGTCAACTTAACTCAGCTCAACTCAACTCAACTTACACAGGCAGATATGCAGTTTAATTTTATTAATTACATGCTCTCTCTCTCTCTCTCTCTCTCTCTCTCTCTCTCTCTCTCTCTCTCTCTCTCTCTCTCACACACACACACACACACACACACACGCGCGCGCGCCCGAACACATCCACATCTGAGGTTACATGTAATACTCCCGGTCGATAACTATAGCTGTCAATGTTAATATTGTCTAGTGCGTCCTCTAGTCTCTACTTCCTTCTTCTCACTTCTATGAGCGTCAAACAATACTATGTATATTTATTTATGAACCAAGGTTACATTTAGTTTGCGTCATGTGCTTCGCATTTCTCTCAACCCCAGATTTTCTAGACGAATGTTAGTTGCTTAGAAATTCAATTTTACGAGGGATTTTCTAATATCAACCGATTGGCTGGTAAAAATAAGCCGATTGCCATAGCGACACTGTTGATTGCATTGCATCATTCGGTAGTCTTTTAGCTCACTACACACCAACTTACAGTTGTATTTGTATATGAACGAGAAGTCAACATTCACATCCTGCTCACCATTCAAGGGAATGACCCTACCCTAACCACAGCGCACATGAAGTTTAAGTTAGTCTAATGAAAATAATAACTTTCTTAGTCATATATAAATATTGGTTGCTACACCTTTGGGGTTGAGACGTCCCATGTGAAACATCCGCCATTCACAGATATGTAATTTTCAGTTAGAATTAAATTGTAAGAAGAAAGATTATTATCGTCACTAGGAAGAACAAATACCATAATGTAATATACAGGTCAATGGGAATATTCTTAAATAAGTGAACCAGTGCAATTATTGCGTGGACAATGAGCAGACAAGCTGAAAAGAGTCTAATGGGTGTGGAAATGTGGTTTCTAAGGAAAATGCATAGAATACCGTGGACAGACAGAACAACCAATGAGTAAGTCCTACAATAATCTGATGGGGGGGGGGGGGGGGTGTCTTGAAGAGATTAGAACAATAATCGCCATGGCGAAGATAGTCTTTTGCAAGATGGAAAACATATTGACCACTAAATAGATGCCAATTGCAACGAGAAAAAATAGTGTTGAAGTGCTGCACAGAACCTGCAAGTTAGTATGGATGTTAAGAGAGGATAATGAGCAGACAAGTTGAAAAACATCCAATGGGTGTGGAAGATTTGGTTTCTGAAGAAAGTTAGTTAGCTTGTTTGTCAGTTAGTTACGAATCCAACTTCAGGGTAAACAGGTTGTCCCCATTATGCTCCGTTCCTGTGCCAGTTAATATCAAACAAAATGCTCCTCACTGCCCAATGTGAAAAGTTAAAACAGACAGGAGTCTCGGCAAGCCAACAACCCGCACAGGTACTCTGTGCATAATGCCGCTGCCAGAATGCCAACACAAAAGTCCTCCAAAAAAAAAATAAGTACAGTTCATCGTCGATGGAAACATTGACCCGGGTTGTATCGCTCATGGCTCGGTCTTTTCCCGCAGAGCGGTCCACCAAAAGCGCCGCACAACGCACGAACTCCGTAGCTCCAGCGAGACTCCCAGGAGTCTCCTGAAAAATGCACTCGTGAGCCAAAAAGACAAACCAGTCAACTGAGCAACATCCTGCTGCCATTGCTCCGAACATGCAGTTCACTGTACAAACAACAGCGGACAGATGTAATAGCATTCCACACGAATTTCACAGCTCAGAGTGTCGCTCCACTCACTCACTCAGTAGCAGGGCGACGGAACCATGCACTACCAGTCCAACATGAGGAAAATACGAATGCAAACCGTAGCGACAAGCGTAAACACTTCAGAGGCCTTAACGGTTCAATGCCTATCCACAATGTTTTCTGAGGAAAATGCAAAGAATACCATTGACAGACAGAAAAGCCAATGACCAAGTCCTACAAGAAACAAATGAAAATCGTAAATTGATTAAAGAAATTAGACGTAGACAGTCACCATTTTTTGAGAGGTTATGTTATGAGAAGAAATAAACTAGGGAACTTGGTGACAACTGGTAAGATTGAGGGGGAAAAAACAAAAGCAATAGGGACGACTTCATTTCACTGGGTTTTTAGCCCACGTGGCAGGGATCTAATTAAACAGGACGGCTTGCTGAATGCGTCGCAGAGAGCTCGAATTCCGTAGCTACAGCCACACCCTCCAGGCGTCTCATCATCTCATCTCTCATCTCATCATGTTTATCTTGTACCTTGCGGTGTCGAGGTGAAGTATAAACAGCGGGAGAGTGCCCGTTTTGGGGCTTTATGTATCGATATTCCCATGGACTCTGCTAATCCATCTGTCCATCGTTTATGTGGTCGGCCTCTTCCCCTGCTTCTCTCTGGTCTGTACATCATTGCTTGTTGTGGTATACTGTTAGTTGGTAACCTACTTATAAAATCTAGCGCTGCTAATCCCCCACTTTAGTCCCTATTCTTCATTTCTGATCTTATCTCTTCTAGATACATTGAGTATTCCTCTCAGGAATCTCATTTCTGTGGTTGTGATTTTTCTTTTCTCTTTGTCTGTCATTGTCCAGGTTTGGCATTAGTAGCATAGAGTTGATAGGAAGATTGTGTTGTAAAGTGTTTTCTTAGTAACTATTGATAAATGTTTGTTCTTTAGTATTGGTGCCATTCTGTCCAATAAGTTGGTTTGCCTTATGGCATCTATTTTCAATTTCTTCTTCTGATTTTCCATATGATGATATTATACTTCCTAGGTACTTGAAACTCGTTACTTGTTTCAAGGGATGTTCGTTTAGATGACTTGTTGTTGTTATTTCTTCTTTAGTTATTGTCATTACCTCTGTTTTACTTTTGCTAATTTTCATGTTGTGTTCCCTACACATTTCGGTTGGACTATTCATGTGGTCTTGTAATTCATCTTCTGATTTTGCTATTAGGTCCACCCACAAAGAGGAGTTCTCTAATTGTGTAATTTGCAGATGGTTCTTCTTCTGTGTTCTCATCATGCGGTGTTCTTGTCGGTCTGTGTTTGGCTGGTTTCTTTACATATGTTGTCTATATATCTTATAAACAAGAGAGGGGACAGGACACAACCTTGTCGTACTCCGGATCTTATGGTGAAGGGTTCTGAGTGTCCTCCAGTTGCTCTCACTATGCATTCACTGTTGTTGTATAAGCTTCTACAAAGGTTTGTTAGATGTATACTCACTCCATATTGTTGAAGGATTTCCCACAGCTTGTTTCTATCTACTCTATCAAATTCCCTTTTTTGGTCGACAAAGGTTAAGTAGAGTGTTTCATTAAATTCAATTGATTTTTCTATATGTTTTCTAAGAGTAAAAATGGCATATTTGCATCCTTTGTTTTTCCTAACTCCAAGTTGTGTTTCGCTTAGCTGAGGTTCTATAGCATTTCGTAATCTTTTCTCAAGAATTTTGCAAAATATTGTCCCAGTATGACTCAAAAGGGAAATGCCTCTGTATTGTGTGCAATCTCTTTTACTGCCTTTATTTTTCCAGAATGGGATAATTATAGCGTTTCCCCAGTCTCGTGCTGTCTGTTGTTCTACCCAAACATTTTGAATAGTCTATGTAACCATGCTATTCCCACTTCTCTTACTACTTTAATTAATTCATTTGGTATTTCATCTTGTCACGGTGATTAGCTCAATGGGGCTAATCTGATAGCTTCTATAATTTCTTCTTTAAGTATATCTGGTTCTAGTTCTTCTGTGGGATGTTTGTCGGATTCTTGAATTCCTGTGAAATCTGATGGATATTGAGAAGTTGTTCGAAGTACTGCTTCCATCTTATTAGGGTGTGTTTTTTTTTTCCATTCTGACCAATAAAAAGATGTCAATTGAAACAAGAAAAAGAGTGTTGAGGGGGTATATAGAGCATGTTCTTTTGTATGGATGTGAAACTTGGACAATGTGCAGTCAAGCTGAAAAACATCTGATGGCTGCAGAAATGTGGTTTCTGAGGAAAATGCAAAAAATACCATGGACAGATAGAAAAACCAATCACCAAGTACTACAGGAGACAAATGAAAATCGTAGACTGATTAGAGAAATTAGACTAGACAGTCAAAATTATTTGGACATGTTATGAGAAGAAATGGATTGGAGAATTATTGACAACTGGCAAGATCGAGGGGAACAGACCAAGAGGAAGACCGAGAGGAAAATACCTGGATGGCTTGGCCACGTGGCATGGACGAGACAGGAACACTGAGCTGATCAACGACTCTGGTGATCGAGTGAAATGGCGAGTCATGACCGCCCAGCTTTCCGGCATGGCACATGATTGATTGATTGATTGATTTTTTTCACTTCCTGGTTCTCCCTTTTGCTGTTAAATTTTTTCAGTAAGTCAAAGGGTTCTCTTTTGTTCTCAAATTTCCCCCTTTTTCTTTTGTAGAAATTTCTTGTTGCCTCCTTGTAGTTTTTATTTAGGGGTTTTTCATACTCCTCCCAGTCGTTTTGTATTTTTCTCTTTACTATTCTATTCATATGTCTTCCCACTTTCTATATTCTATGCAATCGCGTTCCTATTTGTCCTTCAAAAAACTTATATTTTTCCCCTTTTTTTTTGTTGTTGTCTTTTACAGCTTTCTTTACCTTTGCGTTCCACCAACTTTTTTTTTCTTTATCGTGTATTGCTTTCTTCGTTTTTCTACATGTTATGTTGTGCAGTATTTTTCAATACTTGATGTGATCTCATATATATCAGATATATTATCAGATATTATATATTTCAAATGCGCTTGAGCTCCCACCTATGCTACACCCTTCATGTGGTTTTTCACAAAGTTTGGGCTAGAGACAAGCTCAACAGGGTTTTTTTCCTCGCTGATTCTACCATTACTTCATCGTGTTTTTTTCGTTTCTTTACTTTTTTCAGTCGTGGAGATCTGCCCGCAGCAGATGCTCATTTTCTCGGTGGGCTATTCACTGGTCGCGAGATCCCAACAATGGAAAGATGGAAGATTGCTAGCAACAGGCGAGCAAAATCTCCGGCGATATCTCCGGCGGGGCCCATTTCCCGGGGGTAGGGGGAAACCGTACAAGTCAAGCGGGGAATCTGACGGTATTACACCCCTTTACAAAAGGTCCGGACACTTGTGTTTGACAGATGTACGCATCCTATGGTCCAGGCGTGTACGAGGCCCTCACCTGGAGACTTGGCTGAAACGCCTCTAAGTCGGGTCCATAGGGATCCAGGGTATTTCCCCACTCACCACCCCCACGTAAAAGGGGAGGTCTCGGAGGATTGACGCTGAGCCGCCAGCGTCTGCAGCCTTACCTTGTCCGAGACGTATTGGTTATCCATTCTGGGTCAAATGAGGCAAGAGAGGAAAATGGTCGTTTGGGCACCATATGTTCCCTGAAGCTCTGCCCAGGCATTGCGATGGAATTTTTGGGCCCAAAATTTCCCAAATCACATACATTGGTCTGTCAAGACTGCAAGGTGCAACTTATACAATATATATATATATATATAAAAATATATATATATATTATATATATATATATATATTTTATATTAATATATATATATATATATTATAGAGAGAGAGAGAGAGAGAGAAGGGGAGAGAGAGAGAGAGGGAGAGAGAGAGAGAGAGAGAGGGCGCGATGGCCGAGTGGCTAGAACGTCCCGGGCTCTCATTCGGGAGACCCCGGGGTTCGATCCCTCGGTTAGTGTGAGAATTTTTTTCTGTCGGGAGCAAAAAGAAAATCCTAACCTGCACAGATCACGGCGACTGCACTAGCCAGGCGACGTTAATTCCCCAGGCTTAAAGACCCCAGTGCTTACACCGCGAGGTACTTTATTGGCAGTAAATGACAGTTTATATATATACTAGCTGGGCCCGGCCCGGCTTCGCCCAGGTCCTGGAGGGATTTATCTACTCTATCTACGTCTGTCTGTCTGTCTGCTTGTCTGTCTGTCTGTCTGTCTGGCTGACCCGCCCCGGCTTCACCCAGTCCCTTGTGGGGAAGCATCTCATTTATTCATATAAGTAGTCAAATAAGCTCCCGTTCCCGACTATATGTCTGTTCTGTCTGTCTGTCTGTCTATCTTAGCCGGCCCGGGTTTCACCCAGTCCCTGGTGGGGAGCATCGTATTTATTTCATATCCGTAGTATATAAGCTCCGTTCCCGACTATCTGTCTGTCTATCTATTGACCCGGCGTGGCTTCGCCCAGCTCCATGCGGGGAGCGTCTCATTAAATTCACACAGTTTAAATTAAAAGAATGTCCTTCCACACACCATCCATTATTTTTAATGAAAACTGTTTTAATCACCTACATGACTGTAGATAACTTCTTTAAAAAATAAATAATGAGTTACAATGTTATGCATTATGCATTATATTTATTAAAACTTTGAAAATGCCTTAAAGATTATATCTTATTTATTATAACTCATATGCCCAAAAATAACTATAGACAAAGAGTTTATAAATCTTTGAAAGCGATGCAAAAAATAGACTATACAATTTTATAGAAATGTTATTAAAAGTTATGCCCCTTGAAATACCTTTTCTAGAGTTAAGTCCCCTTGCTACATAGAAAATATAATGAAAAATGAAATAATACATTTTAGTAAGTAAGTAGCCGAAAAAAACTAAAAACCTATGACAAAAGTTGCACAGGGAAAGGAAAGGGGAAAAGTGTAGAAAATTTTATCTCAATCGGATGGACCGTTTGCGAAAAGCATAAAGAACGGACGGAAAAACATACATTGTGTTTATATATATATATATATATATTTTATATATATAATATATATAAAATATATATATAAATATATTATATATATAATATATATAAATATTTTATATGTTTTAATACTAAAAACCAATAAAAATTAATATAAAAGGAATATAAAAGACTAATGTAAAAGGGTAAATTAACATTTTATATGGTATTTACCTTTCTGAAACTCTTCCCCTGCGTATGGAGGACGGCTAGGAGTGGAGCGAGAAGGTGCTGATGTTATTGTTTTTTTAAAGGAATCCCCCTGCATAAGCACTTTAGGTATCACGGACTGTCTTGGATCAATTTCCTTTTTGGACTTTAAGTACACTAGCACTTATCTCTGGGGATTTTCTTAATGAGATCGGATACAACAGTCGGCCTTTTCACATACGAGATTGGGGTCAATAACTAAAATCACACAGTCTGTGGGGTGGCAGGGGAAATGTAGTGGTGATTTCTACAGGTTACATTAGGTGACAGCAACATCCCAAAATTTATATTCCCATTCGTCAGGTGGCGCTAGATGTCTCATGCGCATGCGCAGACCAAAAAACAAATGGCGACTGTACTTACGGGGTGTATAACCAAAAAGCAACGTTCTGTTGAGCGTTTTTTTTTTTCCCTTGGGGAAAAGGACTGCTTGCAAAGGGCATTTCATAAGGAAATGCTTTCTGTTTATGCTGACTACCAGCCCGAATCAAAGCTGTTTCAATGCCCAAATTTAAAATTTTTTAAAAAAACCCTTTCCTTTTCGGCTTTTTTTTGTTTCCCAAAAAAAAATTTTTCAAGCTTTTTTCGGCCCAATTTAAAAACAAGGGAATTGAATTCCTGTGAATCTGAGGATTTTGAGAAGTTGTTCGAAGTACTGCTTCCATCTATTAGGGTGTTTTTTTTTTTTCATTCTGACCAATAAAAGATGTCAATTGAAACAAGGAAAAAGAGTGTTGAGGGGGTATATAGAGCATGTTCTTTTGTATGGATGTGAAACTTGGACAATGTGCAGTCAAGCTGAAAAAACATCTGATGGCTGCAGAAATGTGGTTTCTGAGGAAAATGCAAAAAAATACCATGGACAGATAGAAAAACCAATCACCAAGTACTACAGGAGACAAATGAAAATCGTAGACTGGTTAGAGAAATTAGACTAAGACAGTCAAAATTATTTGGACATGTTATGAGAAGAAATGGATTGGAGAATTTATTGACAACTGGCAAGATCGAGGGGAACAGACCAAGAGGAAGACCGAGAGGAAAATACCTGGATGGCTTGGCCACGTGGCATGGACGAGACAGGAACACTGAGCTGATCAACGACTCTGGTGATCGAGTGACATGGCGAGTCATGACCGCCCAGCTTTCCGGCATGGCACATGATTGATTGATTGATTGATTGTTTTCACTTACTGGTTCTCCATTTTCACTGTTAATTATTTCAGTAAGTCAAAGGGTTCTCTTTTTGTTCTCATTGCACTTATCTTTTTGTAGAAATTTCTTGTTGCCTCCTTGTAGTTTTTATTTAGTGTTTCTCTATACTCCTCCCAGTCGTTTTGTTTTTCTCTCTTTACTATTCTATTCAGATGTCTTCTCACTGTTCTATATTCTATGCAATTGCGTTCCTATTTGTCCTTCAACCACTTATATTTTTCCTTTTTTGTTGTTGTTGTCTTTTACAGCTTTCTTTACCTTTGCGTTCCACCAACTTGTTATTTTCTTTATCCGTGTATTGCTTTTCTTCGTTGTTCTACGTGTTATGTTGTGCAGTATTTACAATATTTGATGTGATCTCATATATATCAGATATATATATCAGATATATATATATATATTTCAAATGCGCTTGCGCTCCCACCTATGCTACACCCTTCATGTGTCTTCACAAAGTCGGACTAGAGACAAGCTCAACAGGGTCTTCTTGCCTCGCTGATTCTACCATTACTTCATCGTGTTTTTATCGTTTCTTTACTTATTCAGTCGTGGAGATCTGCCCGCAGCAGATGCGCATTATCTCCGGTGGGCCCATTCTCGCTGGTCGCGAGATCCGCACAATGCAAAGATGGGAGATTTGCTAGCAACAGGCGAGCAATATCTCCGGCGATATCTCCGGCGGGCCTATTTCCGGTGGTAGGGGATCCGTACAAGTCAGGCGGGGAATCTGACGGTATTACACGCTTTACACAGGTCCGGACACTTGTGTTTGACAGATGTACGCATCCTATGGTCCAGGCGTGTACGAGGCCCTCACCTGTGAGACTTGGCTGAACGCCTCTAAGTCGGGTCCATAGGGTTTCAGGGTATGGCCACCACTCACCACCTGCACGTAAAGGCGAGGTCTCGGAGGATTGACGCTGAGCCTTCAGCGTCTGAAGCCTACCTTGTCCGAGACGTATTGGTTATCCATTCTGGGTCAAATGAGGCAAGAGAGGGAACTGGTCGTTTGGGCACCATATGTTCTCTGAAGCTCTGCCCAGGCATTGCGATGGAATTTTGGCCAAATTCCAACTCACATACATTGGTCTGTCAAGACTGCAAGGTGCAACTTAATATATATATATATATATATATATATATATATATATATATATATATATATATATATATATATATATCGAGAGAGAGAGAGAGAGAGAGAGGAGAGAGAAGAGAGAGAGAGAGAGAGAGAGAGAGAGAGAGAGAGAGAGAGAGAGAGAGAGAGGAGCGACTGGCCGAGTGGCTAGAACGTCGGACTCTCATTCGGGAGACCCGGGTTCGATCCCTCGGTTAGTGTGGGATTTTTTTCTGTCGGGAGCAAAAAGAAAATCCTAACCTGCACAGATCGCGGCGACTGCACTAGCCAGGCGACGTTAATTCCTCAGGCTTAAAGACCCCTGTGCAATACACCGCGAGGTACTATATTGGCAGTAAATGACAGTTTTATATATATACTAGCTGACCCGGCCCGGCTTCGCCCAGTTCCTGGAGGGGATTTATCTATCTATCTATCAGTCTGTCTGTCTGTCTGCTTGTCTGTCTGTCTGTCTGTCTGGCTGACCCGCCCCGGCTTCACCCAGTCCCTTGTGGGGAGCATCTCATTTAATTCATATAAGTAGTCAAATAAGCTCCCGTTCCCGACTATATGTCTGTCTGTCTGTCTGTCTGTCTATCTTAGCCGGCCCGGCTTCACCCAGTCCCTGGTGGGGAGCATCGTATTTATTTCATATCCGTAGTCATATAAGCTCCCGTTCCCGACTATCTGTCTGTCTATCTATCTGACCCGGCGTGGCTTCGCCCAGCTCCATGCGGGGAGCGTCTCATTAAATTCACACAGTAACTTAAAAGAATGTCCTTCCACACACCATCCATTATTTTTAATGAAAACTGTTTTTAATCACCTACATGACTGTAGATAACTTCTTTAAACATAAAATAATGAGTTACAATGTTATGCATTATGCATTATATTTATGAAAACTTTGAAAATGCCTTAAAGATTATATCATTATTTATTATAACTCATATGCCCAAAAATAACTATAGACAAAGAGTTTATAAATCTTTGAAAGCGATGCAACAATATGACTATAAAATATATAGAAATGTTATTAAAAGTTATGCCCCTTGAAATAACTTTTCTAGAGCTAAGTCCCCTTGCTACATAGAAATATATAATGAAAAATGAAATAATACATTTTAGTAAGTAAGTAGCCGAAAAAAACTAAAAACCTATGACAGAAAGTTGCACAGGAATGAAAGGAAAACGTGTAGAAAATTTCATCTCAATCGGATGGACCGTTTGCGAACGCATAAAGAACGGACGGAAATACATACATTGTGTTTATATATATATATATATATATATATATATATATATATATATATATATATATATATATATATATATATATATATATATATATATATAGTGTCTAATACTAAAAACCAATAAAAATTAATATAAAAGGAATATAAAAGACTAATGTAAAGGATAAATGAACATTTGATATGGCATTTACCTTTCTGAAGACTCTTCACTGCGTATGGAGGACGGCTAGGAGTGGAGCGAGAAGGTGCTGATGTTATTGTTTTTTTAAAGGAATCCCCCTGCATAAGGACTTTAGGTATCACGGCACTGTCTTGGATCAATTTCCTTCTTGGACTTCAAGTACACTAGCACTTATCTCTGGCATTTTCTTAATGAGATCGGCATACAGCAGTCGGGCCTTTTCACATACGAGATTGAGTCAATAACTAAGTCACACAGTTCTGTGGGATGGCAGGTAAATGTAGTTGATGATTTCTACAGGTTACATTAGGTGACAGCAACATCAAACTTTATATTCCCATTCGTCAGGTGGCGCTAGATGTCTCATGTGCATGCGCAGACCAAAAACAAAATGGCGACTGTACTTACGGAGTGTATAACCAAAGAGCAACGTTCTGTTGTGCGTTTTTTTTTCCTTGGCAAAAGGACTGCTTGCAAAGGGCATTCATAAGGAAATGCTTTCTGTTTATGCTGACTACCAGCCCGAATCAAAGCATGTTTCAATGCAATTGAAATATCTTTCTTCGCCTTGTGTCCAAAAAATCAAGCTTACGCCATCAGCAGGGAAGTTTATGCTGACAGTGTTCTGGGATTGTGTCAAGGAGTGCTTTTAACCAATTTCAAGAAGAAACTTGACAATGTGAATTCTGAATCGTACTGTGAAGGTCTATCGATGCTTCATGATGCAATTCGAAGAAAACGTTCAGGACTGCTGACTCGAGGAGTGTTGCTTCTTCATGACAATGCCAGACCACAAACGGCTCGATTAACTCAGAAGAAAGTTAACCAACTAAGGTGGGAAGTTCTGGAACATCCACCTTACAGCCCCGACTTAGCCCCTAGCGATTTCCACCTTTTTGGTCTACTGAAAACCCACCTTGGCGGGAGACATTTCGCGAATGACGCCGAAGTTCAATGTGAAGTGAATACGTGGTTTAGAAAACAGAATACGCAGTTCTATGCAGCCGGTTTGGGAGGACTGATAAAATGATGGGATAAGTGCTTCAATGTTGGGGGAAATTATGTTGAGAAATAAAGGGACAATGAATGTATAAAAATAAACTGGTTTCAAGTTGTATTTCATATTTAGCTTTTTTTTCTACAGCCATGTGTGACTTACTGATTGACTTCCCCTCTGAATGATTGCCTCTGAAACAGAATCGGCCTTTTAAATGTTTTTGATGGATCGAAATTATTAATAACTGTTCGACATCTTCAATTGTTTGCGATCTCTGTTTCGTTAGCACATTCATGTCTTTCGCTAGCCTCCTTTATTTCTTCCGTTTTCGCCACAATGGAACTTATCGTGGGTGGTGACTTTCCGTACTTGCGGCCGATTTCAGCAATCTTAGTGCCACTCTCGCATGTTTAAATGGTTTCCTTCTTCAACCCGATCGTGTCCCTGGCCTTTATGTTCGAGGGGCTGATGGCTCTGGAAACTTGCTTGCTTGTGTTCGCTGGCTGTGAACTCCAACGTGAAGTCCTGTATGCCGGATGAAGACATCCTGTTGTCCAACATCAGTGTCACAAAAATAAAACACCGCGTTTAACCAGTTGATTACTATAGAGACTTTCTGATTAACCGGCCTATCTGCAAAGCCAAAACTATTTTAACTAACAGAAAAAACAAATTGGATGTCAAAATCCCCAGGACGGTCAAAAGTTGCAGCTGCACGTGTTTACATGGGGTCGACAAAATGGGAACATTTGGAAGTGATTGAGATGAAGCTATACACCACTTTGACAGTTCATAAACAGTCAGAGACAAGCGGAAGTACCCAACTCGGGAGAATACAGTCCCGTCTGTCATTTAGAGTTTCCGGACATCAAGCGAAATGGCGGCTTGTTATTGAAAACTGTTGTTGGGATCATACAGTAACTCGCTAGCTTGGTGTGGGAGTCAAAACAAGTGATGACAACTCTGACATTGATTGAGCCAGGGAGGATAGATTCTTGACAATGGATGATATGCCCAAATAACACCTGTGTGGACATAAAGAATACCGTCACGTGACCAATTTTAGGCTGTTTGAATAAACCATGATTGGGAGAAAGAGTGTTGACCAAAACCGTGGATTAGGATGGACGTGTTTGTGGGAGAGCTCTACAGTGTTAGATTAATTTAAAATTAACTAGCATGTGTCGTTATGGCAAAGTGTAGCAGCCATCCCGGAATGAGGCGGTTTTGCATAAGGTTCCATACCAGTTACGAGGAAGTTCAACACTGGGTTTGATGAAGTGCAACGTCAATTAGACATAACACCAGTTGGACACAAAAATGTTTCTTACAAAAAAAGGAATAACGTCTGAGAAGAAAGATGGTTCACCTAAGATGGGTGATGATTGTTAATGCATCACACAGCATAAGAACATTGGTACCTAAACAAGAACATTAAAATATAATAGTCACATGGTGTGATATATTCTAGTGAAATAGTTCAAAAGACATGATACCTGAACCTAGATAGACACTAGTTAGGTTCAAGTATATTAACAATAACAGTGATACCTAAATACTCACTACAAAGGATTTGTGCATTCTTTAAGAACGATAGGAAATTATGTGCATTGGGCAACCGGTCCATGATCAGCTGTAATTTACAAACAGTATCTATTTCGGATGATCAGGAAGATGGATTACCAGGTAGCTACAGATGACAGTCGGTGTCCGGCAGGAGAGATACAGTACCGGGTGAGGTGGACTTGTTCTGACTTAACGTGCTGTGGTGTGTCCTTGCAAGGATGAACTGACTATGCTATTATCTGAGAGTCCGATCCTACACACATTATAGAACACATCACACATTTTCTTCGCATACACGTCTCATAGTACGTTACACTTTTCTTTTAATAAATTAATCTTTATTAATTTTTAGAAGCAAGAGTTGTTGAATATGTTGCGTTGGGGAAGTATGAGAGGGGGCATAGTACGACAGTGAGAGAGTGATAGGAAAAGGTGTCCATGGGCTGATGGAGTGTGTTGGACGGAAGCTGGTGGATTCTCCAGGATATTGATAGGAAAGAAAAATTATAATGTGGGTGTTGACTCTCCTCACTCCAGGGACGACACTTTAAAGGAAGACACGACATTATTGGGGGCTCGTCCGGGATCTTTGGACAGCCGGATCTCTCGTAAACGGAATCCTTGGACAGCGGGATCTCTCGTAAAAGTGATCTTTGGACAGCGGGATCTCTCGGAAACGTGATCCTTGGACAGTGTGATCCTCTGCCAACGGGGTCTTTTGACACGGGATCCTTAGTTATAAAACGGAGATATCATATTGGAGAATCCAGCTAGAGTGAATGTGGATAGGGGTTATTACACATATCTTACCTGTTCACACTTCACACGTCCGCATAGGTCTGTGGTCCTGATTCTACTCTTGTCACTGAGTGAATGTGCTGTGTGTGGTAATATCTAGATTTATAGTACTTGGTCATATATCTGTATATTAATTTGCAGTTATATTACTCAACCTGCTAGCTTACCTCTCTGTAAAATGGCCACTCCGAAACTAACCACGTTAGAACTAAGGGCAAAGGGGAAAGAAATGGGATTGTCGGGTTCTGCCCTAACGGATTACATACAGGAAGTGGAGAGAGAGTATCGTCAAGCAGAAAGGGAAGATCGAAAGGCTGAGTTGGAATTGAGAAGGATGGAATTGGAACAAGATGCTAGGAAACTTGAAGCAGAGCAGGCTGCTAGGAAACTTGAAGCTGAGCAGGCTGCTAGGAAATTGGAAGCAGAATAGGCTGCTAAGAAACTTGAAGCTGAACAGGCTGCTAAGAAATTAGAAGCTGAACAGGAAGCACAGAAAAGGGAGCACGAGTACCGGATGAGGGAACTCGAGTTGAAGAGTCAATCTAATGGGGAAACTGAGGGAGCAGTTTGAGGTTCCTCCATCCCAGGCTCAACACCAGTAGGTGGACATGGTTACCATGCTATGAAGTTTCCTTTAGCGGTCTACGAGGAGGACAAAGAGAAGATTGACCAGTACCTTCAACGCTTCGAGGCAATGTCCGTGGCTATGGGTCTGGAGCGTAACAAATGGAATCTCAAGCTATCCCAGGGATTACGCGGGACCGGCTACGAGGTTTATTCTCGCCTGCCACCAGGACATGAGAACAATTATGACGAATTGAAGACGGCTCTGCTGAAACGATTCGAGGTTACGTCACATACCTACCGGAAAAAATTTCGAGCAGCGAAACGAGAACCGGGGGAGGTGTTTGCCGCCTACAGTTTGCGTCTAAAATCCTATCTCCACAAGTGGATGGATTTGGCTGGGTTCGCACATGACTATGAGAGTCTGGAAGAGCTCATGGTGGTCGACCAGTTGAAGAAGCAAATGTCTAAACCTCTCAGGACGTTCCTGGGAGAACAAGGAGCGGAACGTATTGACCTCGTGACAAAATTAGCAGAACGGTTCGTCGAGGTACATGGGGAGGTAGGGGAAAACCTTTCCACCAACACCAAAAGTCAGGAGAAACATGATAAGAAGAAAGCCAAAAACTCAGGAACCAAAAAGTGGAAGCCTTATGTGCAAAAATCAGATGATAGTTCAGAGAAGAAGGAGGAGGGAAGCAAGAGCACTTCAAGCTCTACACCAAAACGACCGTGGTCGGAGAAGTGGTGTTCAATTTGTAAGTCACCCTCTCACAATACGAGGGACTGCAAATCGAAGGCTAAGAACCCTCACTTCGCAGCATGTCAAGTGACTTCCAAGGAGGGTGTCACGGGAAATGCCAAGGTCAACAAGGAAGCTCGCCACCAGGAGAGCTCACTCAAGTCCGGCACTAGAAAATCTAGGACAGGGAAATGGTGCAACCAATGCAAGTCGAATACGCACAATGCTATTGACTGCAGGGGACAGTCAGGAGACTCTAAATTCGTCATGTGCCCCGAGAAACCTAAGGTGGAGCCCACCGAACAGGTCGAGGCCGAGGAAGAGACTCCTAACCAGGAAAAACCACCTGTAGTGGAATTGGTAGAGGTTAACGGTCGTCAAGTGGAGTGTTTGTACGACACAGGACTGGACGGGGAGGCCGTGATTTCTGCGGATCTGGTACATCCAGAACAATTCACAGGTGAGACCATGGAGATACAGCCTGCACAGAAGAGTGCTGTGGCCATGAAGTTGCCCATTGCTAATGTGGAGATTCGGTCAAGGTATGTCATCGGCACCATCAAGGCCGCTGTATTGACCGATCCCATTTTTCCAGTAATCCTCGGTTGCCGGTATGTCTTTCTGGGAATGCCCAGGGAGCCAATCCATATGGGAGCAATACAGTCTCGCTCTCAGACGAGAACGGAAGAGGCAGAATCAATTGCGACTAACCCATTGTCGGGGGAGCTACGAACTGCCCAGAGTGAGGATGCTACTTTACGTCCTTGCTACAAAAAGCTGCAGAAAAGTGCTGATCCGCCAAGACGGGGGCAGTACTACATAAAGAATAGGATACTCTACAGGAGAGCAGGAATGGGAGAAAACCTATACGGTCAGTTGGTCGTCCCGAAAGCTCACCGGTCCTAGATTCTTCATATGGGGCATACCATCTCCTTTAGTGGACACATGGGTATTGCTGCCACCATGCAGCGAATTTCCTGCCATTACTATTGGCCGGGAATGACAGATGATGTGCGTCGGTATGTGAAGTCATGCCCTGAGTGCCCGAGGGTGGCACCGAAACACTGGACAGCACCGGTGGTCTTGGGTGAGATGCCCATCATGAACTCTCCTTTCGAGAGGGTAGCCATCGATAACGTGGGTCCACTTCCCAGGACTAGGAAGAGGAACATGTATATACTCACAATGGTGGATTGCTGTACAATGTGGGGTGAGGCCATACCGTTGACCACGATTGACTCGAAACGAGTGGCGGACGCACTGATGGAGGCCTTTACCAGATTAGGCTTCCCTGATCAAATTCTGACGGACAATGGGTCACAGTTTTGTGGAAAACTCATGGAGGAGGTATTTAGAGTGTTCCATTCTAACCACATACATACCAGCCCTTACCACCCTCAAGCCAATGGACAAGTAGAGGGTTTCAACGGCACGTTGATGACAATGCTCAGGAAACTAGCGCAGGAAAAACCTGGTAGGTGGGATGAATATATTCCAGCAGCCCTTTTTGCCTATCGGGAAGTTCCTCATGGCTCAACCGGACTACCACCCGCTACGTTGCTGTTTGGTCGTCCAATCAAAGGACCGTTGGAAGCCATGTTGAGGAGTTGGACTGAAGAGGGGACGTCAGAAGAAGTGATCTCATCCTATAAATACGTGGAGGAACTGAAAGAAAAACTCCACAAGGGATGGACTCTGGCAAATCAAAACTTGAAAAAGGTCAGGAAAAGACATGCGGCTTACTACAACCGTAGGTCTAAAGAAAGATCTCTAAAGGTGGGAGACAAAGTCTTGTTGCTACTCCCAACGGGAAAAAAACAAACTGGAGATATGTTGGCAAGGACCATTTCCTGTGGAAAGGGTGATATCCAGAACCAACTATCAGATCCGGATCCGGGGAAAGTCGAAGATTTTCCATATCAATCTCTTGCGGAAATACGAAGAGAGACCCGGAGACAAGGCAGCTCACCTCATGGCAATGGCAGTTGCAGTGGAGACTGAAGTGGGAACCAGCGAGGGCAGGGAATATCCCTTGGTACACCAGGAAACCTATAGTGATGTGCAAGTGAACCCTGATCTGACCTCCCAGGAGAGGGAAAAGATAACCCAGGTTCTCAAGTCTCATAAGGGGATACTGACTGATAAACCAGGACGAACGAGGTTTGTGGAGTTCGAGATGACTTTGACCACACAGGAGCCTGTTCGCCAGAAGGTTTACTCAGTGCCATTCTCTAAAGAAAAGGCCCTGGAGGAGGAAATACAGAAACTGCTGGAGGATTACGTGATTGCACCATCCACATCCCCATACAATGCAGGGGTAGTTTTGTTACGGAAACCAAGTGGAGAACACCTGTTGTGTATAGACTACCGACTTCTGAACAGTCACACACAATTTCAGGTGGAACCTTTGCCGAATCCAACTCAGTTATTCGCTAGGCTCCATAAGGCTCGGTACTGTTCAAAGGTGGATCTGAGTCGGGGTTACTATCAGATACCAGTCAAACCGGAGATTCGACCACTGTTGGCTTTCAGTACACCCAGTGGACACTACGAATTCAAGGTCTCAGCAATGCACCTAGTGTGTTTACACGCATGATGAGGACTTTACTAGATCCTTTACAGGATCCGTCCATCATCTCATTCATGGATGATATTCTGATTTCCAGTGACAGCTTGGATGACCACTTGAAATCCTTGGAGAGAGTGTTTAATAGACTCAAGGAAGCAGGGCTTACCGCTCGTCCAACCAAGTGCATGATTGGTTACCAGACTCTGGAATTTCTAGGTCACACCATCACTCCAGGACACATTGTATTACAGCTCCCTGACCTTTCCAAACCATTTGTGTTGAGAACCGATGCGAGTGCGATTGGGATTGGGGCAGCCTTGTTACAGAAAGGAAAAGACTATGCTTCGGTTTTGAAACCTGTGGCATACGCAAGCAAGAAACTACTCCAGGCTGAGCGGAATTATTCAACCGTCGAGAGAGAGAGAGCTTGTCTCTTGTATGGGCAGTGCAAAAATTCCAGCCCTATTTGTATGGAGTTAAGTTTCGAGTCCAGTCGGATCATCAGCCCCTGATGTTCCTGGCTACTTCTCAGAAGCTCAACGCCCGTTTGATGCGGTGGCCGTTGTTACTTCAACCCTATAATTTCACAGTGGAGTACATTCCTGGGAAGGAAAATGTTGGAGCAGACTTCTTGTCAAGACACCCAGCTCATGAAGAAGAGGAATGAATCATCTGGATTAAACTTACGGTGGAGAAGAGTGAGATGGACTACTCTCTTAAGAGGGGGCCTATGTCACAAAGGGGGCCTATGCAGTTACGACCCACTCTGAGGAAGAATTGCAATGTCTACTATCTGCATTCTCCAATGCTTGTTCTGAATTTGGTTTAACAATTAGCAAAAAGAAGACACAGATTATGTCACAAGGTGCACATGGGGTACCATCAATCTTTATTGACGACGCCGAACTAGAGATAGTAGAAATCAACATCCGGATTGGTAAGGCAGCAACAACAATGAACAGGTTAAGAAAAAGAGTCTGGGAGAACAGGAAGCTTACTGCCAAACAAAAGTCATTGTCTATCAAGCCTGTGTCCTTAGTACTCTTCTCTATGGCAGTGAAACCTGGACAACTTACTCACACCAAGAGAACAACTTAAACCGCTTTCATATGCGGTGTCTGCGAAGAATTCTTGGTATTAAGTGGCAAGACAAAATCACAAATACTGAAGTATTGGAAAGATCAGGTTGTGTGACAGTTTATTCCATGCTCAGTCTTCGTAGACTTAGATAGATAGGACATCTTAGGAGGATGGATGATGGTAGAATACCAAAGGATATCTTTTTTGGTGAATTACAGATGGGTAAGAGATCTCAGGGTCGGCCTCTACTACGATACAAAGATGTGTGTAAGCGGGACATGATTGATACAGGCATTGATAATGCACATTGGGAGCAAGTCACCGCTGAACGTGTTGCATGGAGGGCAAATATCAGAAATGGAATAAAGTCAAAGGAGAAAATTATTGCAGAAAAGTCACACACCAAGCGTTTGAGACGTAAGATGGTGCATGATGGTGGAAATGACCACGTGTTCACATGCACCCACTGTGAACGGACATTTACAGCGCAAATTGGCCTTATCAGTCACACTCGCTACCGCCATAGTTAAAAGTTATTATGCCTTTTTAAAGCACAAACTATCGTCTGTCAAGACGGCAAGGTGCCAATGAATGTCACAAAAATAAAACACCGCGTTTAACCAGTTTATTACTATAGAGACTTTCTGATTAACCGGCCTATCTGCAAAGCCAAAACTATTTTAACTAACAGAAAAAACAAATTGGATGTCAAAATCCCCAGGACGGTCAAAAGTTGCAGCTGCACGTGTTTACATGGGGTCGACAAAATGGGAACATTTGGAAGTGAGTGAGATGAAGCTATACACACTTTGACAGTTCATAAACAGTCAGGATTACAGCGGAAGTACTCAGCTCGGGAGAAAACAGTCCGTCTGTCATTTAGAGTTTCCGGACATCAAGCGAAATTGGCGGCTTGTTATTGAAAACTGTTGTTGGGATCATACAGTAACTCGCTAGCTTGGTGTGGGAGTCAAAACAAGTGATGACAACTCTGACATTGATTGAGCCAGGGAGGATAGATTCTTGACAATGGATGATATGCCCAAATAACACCTGTGTGGACCTAAAGAATACTGTCACGTGACCAATTTTAGGCTGTTGCAAAAACCTGATTGGGGACAAGGAGTGTTGACCAAAACCGTGGATTAGGATGGACGTGTTTGTGGGAGAGCTCTACAGTGTTAGATTAATTTAAATTAACTAGCATGTGTCGTTATGGCAAAGTGTAGCAGCCATCCCGGAATGAGGCGGTGTTGCATAAGGTTCTATACCAGTTACGAGGAAGTTCAACACTGGGTTTGATGAAGTGCAACGTCAATTAGACATAACACCAGTTGGACACAAAAATGTTTCTTACAAAAAAAAAAAAAGGAATAACGTCCGAGAAGAAAGATGGTTCACCTAAGATGGGTGATGATTGTTAATGCATCACACAGCATAAGAACATTGGTACCTAAACAAGAACATTAAAATATAATAGTCACATGGTGTGATATATTCTAGTGAAATAGTTCAAAAGACATGATACCTGAACCTAGATAGACACTAGTTAGGTTCAAGTATATTAACAATAACAGTGATACCTAAATACTCACTACAAAGGATTTGTGCATTCTTTAAGAACGATAGGAAATTATGTGCATTGGGCAACCGGTCCATGATCAGCTGTAATTTACAAACAGTATCTATTTCGGATGATCAGGAAGATGGATTACCAGGTAGCTACAGATGACAGTCGGTGTCCGGCAGGAGAGATACAGTACCGGGTGAGGTGGACTTGTTCTGACTTAACGTGCTGTGGTGTGTTCTTGCAAGGATGAATTGACTATGCTATTATCTGAGAGTCCGATCCACCACACATTATAGAACACATCACACATTTTCTTCGCATACACGTCTCATATACGTTACACTTTTCTTTTAATAAATTAATCTTTATTAATTATTAGAAGCAAGAGTTGTTGAATATGTTGCGTTGGGGAAGTATGAGAGGGGGCATAGTACGACAGTGAGAGAGTGATAGGAAAAGGTGTCCATGGGCTGATGGAGTGTGTTGGACGGAAGCTGGTGGATTCTCCAGGATATTGATAGGAAAGAAAAATTATAATGTGGGTGTTGACTCTCCTCACTCCAGGGACGACACTTTAAAGGAAGACACGACAATCAGTGTGATGTCATACCAGACTGAGGTTTGCGTGAGTAACCGTTGTCCCATGTCTGGCTTATTGGTGTGCAGACTGGTGGTTCCTCGCAGTGCAGGCAGACACTCTCCGACTTTGGAGATCCTATTGACTTTAGCCAGGACCCCAAAGGCACTTGTTGCCCAGGATGCTCGAGGAGGACGCGTCAATAGGTCTTGGCCAGTATAGACAACAGCACTGGTGCCTTGGAAACACCTCTGCGTCCCGCTCTGGAAACATTCTTTGCTCCCATGATCGAGCTAAAAGGAGAGGGTTAACTTATTAGCAAGTGATGTTCACACAACGAGAAACAACGCCAAACTGAGCAGAAGAACGCGTGGGTCCCTAACTAGCTAACTTCTAACTAACTCGATATCTATAGATTCAACTAACTAACTAACTAACTAACTAACTAACTAACTAACTAACTAACCAACCAACCAACCAACCAACCAAACAACTAACTAACTAACTAATTAACTAACTAACTAACCAGCTAGCTAATGAACTTTCCGTTTTTGTGTCCTTTCAAATAGTAAATCTAGAAAAATCTTTAGATCATTGGTTTTTTTTTTTCTATTTTTTTTTTGCATGCTGGACTTGGTCGATGTTGAAGTTTGCATTTTAATGATAGATTAACTAAATAGTGTGTTGTCTGCGTTTGTTTTGTAAGTTTTTACAAATAAATTATATATATATATGTGTGTGTGTGTGTGTGTGTGTGTGTGTGTGTGGGTGTGTGTGGGTGTGTGTGTGGGCGTGTGTGTGTGCTCGTCTTGAACTCAAGCGTAGTCCATACTTATGCTACTACTTCTAGTGCTTCTAGTGTACTGGACTGATTGTTGTGTGTGAATTAGCTTCTTTCCCTATCACCCGTATCCCTCACTATCAGGTAAACCCACCCCGACTTCTGAGGTACTTGTAATTTACGTCCCAAAATCAAGGACGAGAAGTCAACAGTTTAGTCCATATGACAGGTGCAGGGTTTGAACCCGCTACCTCGGCATCAGCAGACCTGTAGTTTAAGAGCCATCACTCTTATCCATTCGGTCATGCTGGCCTGTTGAGATGAATTGAGTTGAGTTGAGTTGAGTTGAGTCAAGAATCGACATCACAGCACTCCGGACATTTCCATACCTTCCATGGCCCTTCCTTCCTTCCTTCCTTCCTTCCTTCCTTCCTTCCTTCCTTCCTTCTTTTCTTCCTTCCTTTCGTCCGTCCGTCCGTCCGCCCGTCCGTCCGTCCGTCCGTCTGTCCGCCGGCCGACCTGCCTGCTTGCCTGCTTCCCTTCCTTCCTTTTTTCTTACATTTTTTCTTTCTGACGTTATTGTACTCTATCTTGCATAATAGACGTACTAGTTTTGGCGATTCTAGTTTAGTCTTTCCCAATCTATCCCGGGGCATAAGGAAGCATATCTGTCTTGTCCGGCTATCTTTATTTCATTGTAGAGGTTTTCCTCGTCCTCCCGCGTCCTGATATGGTGGTTGGTTAGCAAATATAGACCCACTCGCAAATATCAAACTGCCACCTAAAAGAACACAATCAATAAGGTTTTTCGCGAAAGATGCGAACCTTTCCCTTCCACGTTATGAAGCAGATGGAAGATATATTAAGGAAGTTAAATGCAGAATAGCCCAAGATAAAGCAACAATTTATAAGTTCTACATTATTCTCTACAATTTATCTTTCTCAATCGAGGTAAGGACAAGAGTTCTCAAGAGCTATATTCAGTCAACCCTATTTAGTGGATGAGAATCATGGATAATTAGCAGTGAGGAATTATGTAGAAACTAAGGAGATGTAATTTTAATGAATGGTGAGAAGACCGTGAACAGATAGAAAATCAATGAAGAGATCTTGAAAGAAGTGAACTCACAGAGAGAACTGGTTACTCACATCAGATGTCTACATACACTCTTTGGACATGACAAGAGGAAAGATGGATTATGTTCTCACAGCCGGAAAGTTACAGGGAGAGAAAGGCAGGTGGAAACCAAGATAAGATCCAATTAGACATTATGGCATGGAAGACCGCACTAAACCTGAGGATTTTTTGGTTTTTTTTTTGCTTTTTGTGATTTATTGGCATGTTTACGTTTAATAGTTTGCCATTTTCTTAAATACCAACGCAAGGCGGTCTGCTTCCAAATCGTCAGCAGCCGTGTTTCGAATGCGGGATTACGAATTGCATCCGCAAACCCTTCGCCACAGAGCCGGCAACTAGAGAACTTAGTGACAACTGGCAAAATCGAGGGGAAGAGAACAAGGGGAAGACAGACATGTTATTACCTGGATGGCTTGACCGCATGACATGGCCGAGACAAGAATACGCACCTAATCCACGACTCTAGTGGTCGCGCAAGATGGCGAAACATGACCGCCCACGCTTATCGGCATAGCACATGATGATAATGAACTATGAGAAGCTGGGAGAGAGAGAGTATGCTGGCAGACAGGCAGGGAAAACCACCTCAACATGACAGAAACAAAATGAATTGTATTCTCCTCCCAGCTCTCCTCTCTGGCACGCGATGACAACAATGATAATGATACTGAAATAAGACGTATGGGATGTGCGATGAAAGTTAAATATTTCTTATCTAGTACATTTGTATGTCTGAACAGTTCATTAACGCGGCAGAGGCGTATCCGTCATCGGATTCATCTTTCATGTGTACCCAACAGCGCTCCGACACCAGCTCCCGGTGACCTATCAGCAGCGGCACTATCTGCGACTGTTTCTCTGACAGCTTGAGATCCCCGGAGAGCGTATCTGGCAACAAGCAGCACGGGCGACGGCGAGGAGATAGGTTTATTAAACTATCAACGGGGCCTTCTTTCTGTTTTTGGCACGTTTATGCGGGGTGTATGTTGTCGTTCTTATCTAGGGAGGTTTTGCGTTTTTAATGCTGGAATATGGGGTGGGGGGGGGGGGGGGGGCGTGGAGCGGACGGGAAGGCGAGGGGGGTGAGGTGCGAGAGATTGAGAGGTGAGGGAGGTTGTAGAGGAGATTTACGTGGGGTATGAAGGAGATTAGAGGCTGCTATGTGGAAGAATAAGAAGTGAGGTAGATTATATTAAGGAGGTTATTGAGAAAGGTTGGATATATTTTGTGTGTGAGATTATGAGGACCTGTGGGTGATAATGAATTAACTTGTGTGTTATAATGTACGGGAGGTAGTTCGGGAGATTCGAGAGATGTGTTGTAGGAGATATGAGAGAAGTTTTGAATTATAATGTAATTCAGGTAGTTAAGGAGAGTCGAGGGTTGTGTTGTTGTCATCACCTCACCTAAAGATAGAATTAGAGGGCTGCAACTCTAGCCCAAGAGAGACAACCGAGTTGCTCAGACTAAGAAAAGTCCAGAACCTTATCGAAGGTCAACCCTCGAGTTCATGGGTCCGTGGACACTAATGTGGCCCGCCTGAAGCGGGGTCCACGAGGAACTCGAACAGGGTTACCGCCCGTCGAATAGCGACACGCGGAAAACCATCAGAGGACAAATGGACTGAGACCAGGCAACAAGTGTCTGCCTGAGAGGGACTCGTTAGCTCTTTGAATAGAGATAGAACATAGGCTAGATAGTGTGCTAGTTTGTTATATGAAATGTTTGATGTTCTATAATCTGTGATATGATGATGATGTAAAGCGCGGGCTGTTTAACCCACTGCGCCAACTGTAGATTGCCACAATAAATCGGCTATATCATAGCGAACGTATTTATTGTTTGTATTAATTAACACCTGTGTGAACCCATTAAGTTACCTAGACAAAGTAAGACGTCAACAGGTTTTTGGGGGCTAGTACCGGTTTTGACATAATATGTTATGAAATAACTGTGAAATGTCATGTAAAATTATTTATTCATATCACATTGTTTGGTTACAATAGAAGAAAATTGTTAACCATAAATTGTTCAACATATTTAGTAGCTATCTAGCAATAGAATAAAAATAAATAAGATAAGTAGAATAAGCAGAGTCCCTCAACAGTCTCAAAACAAAGTCCATACCTTACACACAATATTAGTGGTCTGTTAACGATGTATAACTGTTTTAACATAACTATGACATTTTTGTTTTTTTTTTTCGTTGACCGTGACTAATGTTTCTTGCTCTACGAGCAGATTGTGCCGCAAAGAATACCGTGGGCAACACATGTGATTTTTTCAAGCCACTAAGTTGTGTGACAGAGAGGACCGCGTGCAACGCAGTGTAACTTTTCCCAGCAGTGACGAAAGAACGACAACATCGAGCGCTACTATTCAGAGCTAAGTTTCAGATCATACTCCATTGTAAAGTCTAAGCTGTGCTTCCCATTCTCATTATCATCAATATATTATTGTATTTCATATTTATTTGTTTGTATATTCATGACCTTGCCACCATTATAACCGTGCATTTTGATTTACACATTAGTAAGCAAGGTAGGCAACCAAATTTTCTACACACCAAAGTTTTTGATAAGGGAAATAACTCTATAAACATTACTAATAAATAAAATCCAAAATGTCAAGCTTAGATAAATGCATTGAGCAGGGAATAAAATTAGGCTATAAAGAAGAAAAACTGTCAGAATGGGCACAGAAAACACATGCAGATAACATTGCCCGTGAGGAAAGAGCAATTGAACGAGAGGAAAAGAACTGCGAGAGGAAAGAGAAGCAGAGGAAAGAAAATTGCAACAAGAAAGAGAGACCGAAGAAAGAAGATTGCAAAGAGAAGCAGAGGAAAGAAAATTGCAACAAGAAAGAGAGACCGAAGAAAAAGATTGCAAAGAGAAGCAGAGGAAAGAAAATTGCAACAAGATGCAGAAGAAAGAAAATTGCAAAGAGAGACCGAAGAAAAGCAACTACAGGCAGCGGAAAAGAAATTGCAAATGGAGCTCGACGCAGCGGCCAAACAGGCCCAATTGAACGCTGATACACAGTTGAAATTGAAACAGATGGAAATAGAGTCCAACACAGAGATATCAATAAACAAATTAAGAAATAAAGAAGAGGAACAAAAATATAGTAAATATAAAGGTCTCGTTAAGGCGTTCTGTGCAGGAGATTCCATCTCCGCCTATTTAGAAAATTTCGAATGTCTCATGGCCTACCATAAAATCATTAAGGCAGATTGGGCTTTTATACTCATGAGAAATCTGGCTCTCGAGCCGCTTAAAGTAATAGAAACAGTACCACAAGAGATGCGAAAAGACTACGAATACCTCAAACAACGCATTCTCCAACATTTTTCGTTAGACACTGCAGGGTACCAACAACAATTTGCAAAATTAGCTCCCCAACCAAACCAAACATTCATAGATTATGTTAGTACAGTACAAGACATATGCACTAAATGGATAAACTCGGCGAAAACCAACAATAGCCACGATAAACTTAAAGAACTAATCATCATAGATAAAATTGTGAGCACCATCCCCACACCGTTTGCCAAAATTTTTAAAACAGATGGATTGCAAGACCATCCAAGAAATTGAATCCAAAGGCAATGCATTCTACACAGCAAACAGGGATATATTTCAACTCAACATTAGCCACAATGACACAGCAGCTGCAGTAATAAATACTAAGTACTCCAAGCAAACACAAGGCAAATTTAAACCGCGATCCAACAGTGATAAAGTAGCAAAATGCCAGTATTGCAGTTTGACACACAACGCTTACGAAATGTGCGACAAGTCACCGAACTATCCCCACCACCTAAAAATGATGGTGGATAAACAGAAAGCAAAACGTAACGCGTACCAAAAGGCTGTAAAATGTTACTTTTGCAGAAGCTGGGGACATTATTCACGATATTGTGAAGGTCGTAAGTTACTGAAGCAAGCTAACGCTGCATTAGTAGCAACGTCTTCTGATGATGAGACGGATTCACTGATTGAAGGTTATAATCAGCATGACAATGAAAGCGAGCTTGGTAATGCTGTACATATAGTTAACACCATTGTAGATGAAACATGTAACGCTTGCACGAAATTCCAACTAGATCCATCATTACCATGTGGCCACACGATACCTATTGCAAATGAGACAGCCAACGCTGCTTTGTCAGCCACAGGGAAGCTAACATTTTTGACAGGCTTCGTGAACAGGAAAAAGTGCTCATTAATCCGCGATACCGGGGCAACGCTCTGTGGGGTAAGAAAACATTAGTCAACACCACAGACTACACAGACAGACATGTTAACTGTCGCACATTTTCAGGTACGATAGAAAGATACCCCCTTGCGATGGTCGAAATTCAAACACCATATATATCAGGACAACTTTTGTGCGCTGTCCTTGAAGACCCAATCGCAGATATCATACTTGGGAATTTACCTAACATCCATCCATGCTCTGACAAAGAAATTAAAGACTGGGAAGAAAACACGGTATCCACCACACAAATACCGATATTAAAGAGAAACACCCATGTTAATTTGTCTCAAACTGCCAAAATACCAAGGGAGGACAAACACTGAGATTATTCAAAAAGAATTCACCGAAGTGCACAACGCAGGGGCGGTCGAATCGTTTAACGAGACGACCGAATTAAAACCTCGAATTGAGGTCACTTCCCATACTACAAAATACCCAAACCTGTAAATGTGCTACAAACACACACGACACAAACGCCATTACACGACAGGACAACCCACAAAACCAACACGGACCAACTACAAGAATCACTAGAAACAGCAGCGCCGAACACCACTAACATCAATTTCGGAAACGAACAGAAAAATGATCCTA
Source organism: Cepaea nemoralis (assembly GCA_014155875.1). Lineage (NCBI taxonomy): Eukaryota > Metazoa > Mollusca > Gastropoda > Stylommatophora > Helicidae > Cepaea > Cepaea nemoralis. Next base: position 81,883 of record JACEFZ010008830.1, read on the forward strand.
CACTGACACCATATTTCAGATTAGTAGGAATAAAACCTAAGGTAACGAAAAACGCATCGTGGGTATTTAGGCTACAAAATAACATCCTTACTAGATATTACACTACAAAACAAACCACGGACACAACAAATAGTGTTACCATTAGCCACATCGAAACAACGTTCTAAAATTAGCCCCATGACTCACCTTTTGGAGGTCCATATGGGGTATGAAAAGACCAGAGCCAGAGTACTGACACAATTTTATTGGCCGAAGTTTTGCCATGATATAAAGACTTTCTGTAAATCTTTGTGAAGTATGTCAAAAACTGGGTAAAAAGGGAAAGAACCCTACAGCAGAAGTGCAATCAACGACAACTGCCTCGAGGCCTTTTCAAATCGTGGCAGTTGATCTTGTGGGTCCTTTAAATCACATTTCGAACAAGGGCAACAGATATATTTTATCTCTGTTGATTTATGTACAAGATGGCCCGAAATGTTACCACTAAGATCTATCTCCTCTAAGGATGTAACGGACATATTACTGAATATTTTCTCCCGTTTTGGCTTTCCGGAGGAAAATAATTTTCTGATAGGGGAACCCAGTTTCACTCTCAAATGCCACCCAATCAGTAACAAAGTTACTGGGCATCAAGCAGTGCTTCACAAGTCCATACAGACCAGCCGCAAATGGCATCTGCGAAAAATTAAATGGAGACTTTGAAGCACATGCTTGCCAAAGTGACAGCTGAAAATCCAGCCGATTGGGACGTACTCTCCCAACGGTGCTGTTCGCATATAGAGAAGTCCCACAATCAAGTACAGGGTTCTCTCCCTTCGAATTGATGTATGGAGCGAACCCAAGAGGACCTCTCACCATCTATAAAGACATAATATCACAACCTGTAGATATCCACCTTCCCATTTCTACATATGATTTGGTCACTGACACCAGAGACAAAATCATACGTTCCCTGTATAATGGCCAGAACATCACTACAGGAGAAAGGTTTTAAATACAGGCAATACGCCAATAAAGGTGCAAAGACTGTTGTGCTATATCCAGGTCAGGACATTTTGCTACTCTTACCTGACAAAAGAGATCTACTGTCAACGTCATGGCAGGGACCTTTTAAGTGTCATTAGAAGGATTTCAGAAGTAGACTACGAAATCTCAATAAATGGAAAACTTAAAATATTCCATATAAATATGCTAAAACCGTATTTTCTAAGACAAGACAATGACACGGATAAAGGGACGCAACCAGATAACATGCAGGAAACGACAATTCCCCGACAGAATGACACGTCGACAAACGAAGCATCATTAACGACTTACGCTTACGACAACGAAAACGACGAAGAACTATGGACATTACCGACACTCTGTGATAGCGACAATGACGACAAAATAACGACTTATTGACTATTGACCTTGACGACGACGACAACGACATTGAAAACGACTTACAAACAGTAGCATCTGTGATAAATCAGACAGACATAGACAACACGGAAGTCCCTGTACCAATCATGACTAACGACTGGGAGCATTGACGACATCCATATCAGTGACGCATTAACGCAGCAACAGCGACAAGACATTTGGAATATCCTGAACGACTACAAACAAATCTTTTCTAACAAACCTGGACGCACTGATAAAATAACCCATTCAATTGTACTGACGGATCTAAGACCAGTCAAGTGTAGACCATACTCGATTCCTCTCCATTACAGATCTAATTTAGATAAAGAAATTTTAGAATTAGAGAGGAATGGCATTATTCAAAAATCAATGTCACAATATTCATCACCTATTGTCCTGGTTAAGAAAAAGGACCAGACCATTCGCTTGTGCATTGACTATAGAATTTTAAATACGAGAACAACTACGGACGCAGAGCCAATGAGCAGTTGTGAAGATCTTATCTTAAACATGGCTCAATCGTCCATATTTTCTAAGATAGATTTAGCTAAAGGATATTGGCAGGTACCACTACACCCTTCTTGTAGACATATTACAGCGTTTGCAACACCTCTTGGATTATACGAGTGGCTATACCTTCCTTTCGGCCTGAAGAACGCACCGGCCACCTTTGTAAGGCTTACAAGATTATTATTACACGGAATTACACATGTAGTTTCCTAATAGATGACATATGCGTCCATTCATCTGACATGTCTTCTCATCTACTTACCTTAAAAACAAGTCTTCAACCAAATTTCTCTTTTCGGACTTACTATCAAACCTTCCAAGGTTGAAAATAGGTTACACAGAAATAGACTTCCTCGGTCATAGAATTTCTCAAGGTAAATTATTGACTGATGAGAAAATTGTTTCCAAGATTTTGAATCTAGAAGTACCTACTACAAAGAAGCAGATTAGGAGTGTACTAGGTCTCATTAATTATTATTCCAAATTCATTCCACATTGGGCAGAACTCACCTCAGTTTTTTCTGATATGTTAAACTAAAGATCATCCATCGAAAATTTGTAAAAGTACCAGCTTAGATGATGCAATGTGTAGATTGAAACATATTTTTCAAATCCTCCAGTGTTACGATTACCCAACATAAAATTACCTTTTATCTTAACCACAGATGCAAGCGCATAGCTATAGGAGGTTGCTTGATGCAGGAAGTCGACGGAATTAGACACCCTATTCTCTACGTGAGCAGGAAACTGAAGAAGGCTGAAACTCGATATGCAACAATTGAATTGGAATGTCTAGCCCTATTGTTTGTATACTGAGGCTCTCGAAGTTCCTTTTAGGGAGCCACTTCCTGGTTCTCACCGACAGTTCACCATTATTAGTCCTTAACCAAGGGTCGCCCAAGAACCACAGGTTACAAAGATGGCGTTTATTGCTGGAAGATTATGATTTTGAAATACGCCATATCAAGGGCACCGATAATATTCTGGCCGACATTTGTATCACGCAGTCAAATGCGCCAGTAGACTGACACTACTCAGTCAACCACTAGCCATATTATATACTGTGATACTTTTATACCGTTTCATATAAGTGTACCTATAACACGCCTAAGTTCTCTTAGTGATTAGTTTATTACAACACCCATGAACACGGTACTTCAATAGTTATACCATCTAGTGCCTAAACTCTATTACTAGACCATCAAGAAACAGTAACTGTGTTTATTTCAACCAGTAAGATCAACCAGAACAAACCATGAACACTGTAATATTTCATACGAAACATGGAAAAGAACCCATAATTTACTGTTGCTACAAACGTTGCAAACAGCCGAAATAGTACGACATCAACTACAACACGCAAGAGACAGCTATACGAACTTTAACATTTATAGCAAAACACAGGAACAACAGGACGGCAACACGCACATCATCGTTGGAGTTAATTAATTAGTTAATTTAATTAAATATGTATTATATTCCATTATTGATGTATATAAATTGTGTTAACCTGTAATTTGTACATATTCTACTTTAATATTACAGGCGGTGCCATTCAGAGGCTAAGAAAACCCGTCCTATACAATTGTCTCTATTTAAAATTATAACCTACTTTTCCTTCATCGTACAGAAAGTACGTTTTTTCTTAAAGGGCGAATATCGCCTAGCCCATTGTTTCCAAGGGCAATAACATTTACCTTAACTTAAATTATATATTTTAATCGAATACTATTGTGTTTGAAAGACGAATGAATGAATGTGTGAAAGGATTAAATAAGAGAACGATACACTTGGCGGACAAATTGTACGCAACACGTATTTATTGTAATTTGTCTGCGTTTTTGATGTAAAAGTACATAACTTGTCTAAATTGTGAATACATGTATAGAACTTAGTTTAGGATTTAGCTTAGTTAGTAATAGTTAACATACTTAGGTTAGCATTTAGGATATAACTAAGCATCACTACTTGGAATGCCGGATCATGTAGTGCACACAGTGCAAGGATTCATGATTGAGGTTATCCCAACTCGTGACGCTTGGAAATACACCATCCAGTCAGCACATACACAAACCTGAAAACTCAACACTTTCAATTTAAAATACAGTCACTTTATTAGAGACATCAACTTATTAGTCAAACACACTAACAAGCCAACAGGGACACATGTAGTCTGAGGGGGATAAGAGAACATCGTAACTACATATTTAGCATTGGATGACATACGAGAGTAAAAGTGTATTAAAATACACTCACGAATCAAGATTTGAAAGTGTACTTAACTAGCCAGGACTTCGGTCCTGTTAACTCTCTTTAACCAGAGATTAATTGTCTGGGCACCAATAGGGTGCGTGAGAAGGGCGAGTTGTCAATACAACTATTAAAACGCCACGTAACTTCGGTCTGATAAGCATTGTTAAGGACACAGGAGACAGAGTGATCTCTTTAGCAAATCAGAGAAGTAGTGTATGGTAGAATACATGAGTTACTAATGCCATTAGGTAGTTTACCAAGTTACTGTCCACCAAACTACAAACCCTAACTTTAGATGAGTCGATGACAGAATTAGATTAAATCTAATTGCCCAATAACAAGCCAGATCAGGAGGGGAGAGGGGAATCCTGTCATCACCTCACCTAAAGATAGAATTAGAGGGCTGCAACTCTAGCCCAAGAGAGACAACCGAGTTGCTCAGACTAAGAAAAGTCCAGAACCTTATCGAAGGTCAACCCTCGAGTTCATGGGTCCGTGGACACTAATGTGGCCCGCCTGAAGCGGGGTCCACGAGGAACTCGAACAGGGTTACCGCCCGTCGAATAGCGACACGCGGAAAACCATCAGAGGACAAATGGACTGAGACCAGGCAACAAGTGTCTGCCTGAGAGGGACTCGTTAGCTCTTTGAATAGAGATAGAACATAGGCTAGATAGTGTGCTAGTTTGTTATATGAAATGTTTGATGTTCTATAATCTGTGATATGATGATGATGTAAAGCGCGGGCTGTTTAACCCACTGCGCCAACTGTAGATTGCCACAATAAATCGGCTATATCATAGCGAACGTATTTATTGTTTGTATTAATTAACACCTGTGTGAACCCATTAAGTTACCTAGACAAAGTAAGACGTCAACAGTTGTGGGAGATGATGAGAGAAGTAGAGAAGGAGATATAAGGGAGTTTTGAAGGAGGTCGAGGGATGAAATGTGGGAGATTATGAGGACATGTGGGAGATGAAGAGAGAAGTTGCAAAATAGATTACACCGAAGTTAGTGATAAAGGTTTAAAAGTGTTGGTGTGGGAACATATGAGGAATGTTGTGAATTAGAATGTTAGGGAGGTAGTTAGGGAGTTTCGAGAGACGAGGTGTGGGAGATTATGAGGGGGTGATGATGGCGATGATGGGGTGGTGGGAGGGGTGATGGTGGTGGGGTGAGGTAGATGATGAGAAAGATGATGATGATGGGGCAGGATGAAGGAGGTTTGAAGTATTTGGTGATGAAGATGATAATGTAGAAAGCGATGTGGAAAAACTGGTAAGACAGCGGGCAGTGATACGACGAGGAAGTTGACGAAGAGGATGTGAGGATAATGATAAGAAAGGACGCGGAAAGCAGCAAAAGAGGTGAGATGGAATGAGAGAAAGAACAATGGAGATGGAGAAAACAATTTTTAAAAACAAGCATTGCACTGAATTATATTTTACACGTATTCAATATACGGTTGTATATGTCCTTTTCGTTTGCCACAATCTCTGTCTTTGTGTATTAATAATTTTAAGTCTTCTTTATTTCAACTTGTTATCTGTATTTCTGTTGTATGAAAATGATTGTCTTGATGGAGAGAAGAGGTAAGCCATTTTTCTAAGCTCAGGTTAGTTTCCCTCCTTGTTTTTCTTTCTTTCTTTCTTTCTTTCTTTCTTTCTTTCTTTCTTTCTTTTTCCGTTTTTCACTTCATGTGTCTGTCTGTCTTTGTTTCTTCATTTCATTTGTATGTCTGTCCGTCTGTCTGTTTAAATGTCTGGCTGACAGCCTGCATGCCAGTGCATCCATTCGTCTATTCACCCAATCTTACATCCCTCTGTCTGTACTGAATCGATCCCTATCATGTTCAAACCAAAACATTATCATCATCTTTGTCCTCTCTGTCTCATCGCATCTCATCTCATCATGTTCCTCTTGTAGCTTGCAATGTCAAGGTGACGTATAAACAGCGGGAGAGTGCCCGTTTGTGGGCTTCATGTATCGATATTTCCATGGACTCTGCTATTCCCTCCGTCCATCGTTTACGTGGTCGGTCTCTTTCTCTGCTGTCATCTGGTTTGTAAATCATTGCTTGTTGTGGTATACTGTTAGTTGGTAACCATTTGACTTGCTGCCTTCAAATAAACTCTAACGCTGCTATAACGCACACTTTATTCCTTATTTCTTCATTTCTGATCGTATCTCTTCTTGGAACACTTAGCATTCTTCTCAGGAATCTCATTTCAGTAGTTGTGTTTTTTTTTTTGTCATTTCTCTTTATCTGTGATTGTCCAGGTTTGGCATTGGTAGCATGTAGTTGGTAGCAAGATTGTCGTGTAAAGTGCTTTCTTGTAACTATTGATACATGTTTTTACACGATACATTCTTCTTCTTCTGCTGCGTTCATCCGGGCTTTTTTTTTAAAGGACGTGATTGCGTTGTGCCTGTTTACAGCTGAGCTGCACATGATACATTACATACTACTAACCATCTCATAAACGTGCACCAAACTATATCTTCGTCTCACATACCAGTCAGCATCTCATAAACACGCCGTAATCTGTACCTCTGTCTCACGTACCACTAATCATCTTGTACACGTTCACACAACTTCATCACCGCCTCACAAACCACTAAACATCTCATAAATGTGCAAAGAACTATATCTCCGTCTCACATACCACTAAAGATCGCTTAAACGTGCACACAGCTACGAGGGGAAGTCAATAAGTAAGACACAAATGCCTGTAGAAAAATAACTAAATATGATAACAATTTGAAATCAGTTTTTTTTTAAAAATACATACATTGTCCCTTTATTTCTAAACATAATTCGCGAAATGTCTCCCGCCAGGGTGGGTTTTCAGTGGACCACAAACTTGGAAATCACTACGGGCTAAGTCGTGACTGTAAGGTGGATGTTCCAGAACTTTGTATCTACAGAGATGATGCAAGGGCAGGCCAAATCGGTTCATTTCGAGTTCCTCCTTAAATTGCCTGGGTACCCACCTTGAGCACACTTTCTTAAATTTCAATCGATCATGCTTTATGCTGTATGTTGTACCATGTGAGCACCCTATTGCAGATGCTACAGAGTCTGTCGTTACTCGCCTGTCACCTCTAATCATCTCCTCCACCCCTGCATGGATGCTTCTGTTGCAATCTCAACAGGACGACTAGATCGGATTTAATCAACAATTTTATAGCGTTCTTGAGAACATGTTTTTACCCAGCCATGCCCCGCTTTACGGGACAAACATGTGTCAGCATAAACAGGAAGCATTTCCTCATGAATGTCCTTTGCAGGCAGTCCTTATGCCCCCACCCCCCACCCCCCCCCCCCAAAAAAAAAAACAACAACAACAACAAACAAAAAATTAAAAAAAAACAAAAAAAACCAAACAAACAAAAACGCACAACAGCACGTTGCATGGGACACCTAGCGCCACCTGACGAACGGGGATATTCAGTTCGATGTTGCTGTCACCTAATGACACCTGTAAAACACCAACTACATTTATATGCCATTGCACAGAACTGTGTGACTTATTTATTGACTCATCATCGTATATCTCCGTCTCACATACCACTAAACATCTCTTAAACATGCTCCAAACCATATCTCCGTCTCACATACCCCTAAATATCTCTTAAACATGCCCCACACTATATCTCCGCCTCACATACCACAAAAAATCTCATACACTTGCCTTAAACTATATCTACGTATCTGTGAAGTTGGAACTGCGACTAACTAACTAACTAACTAACTAACTACGTATCACATATCACGAAACATCTAAAAAAAAAAACATGCCCCTAAACATCTCATACATGTGACCAAAACTTTACCTACGTCTCACATAAAACTAAACATCTCTTACGCGTACACAATTATATCCCCGTCTCACATACCACTAAACATCTCTTAAATGTTCACACAACTAGATCTCCGTCTCAAACTAAACATCTAATACACTTAACCGAAACTATATCTACGTCTCACATACCACTAAACATCTTATAAACATAAAACTAAACATCTTATAAACATACCACTAAACATCTCATAAACCCTGCACATACTCCATAAACAAACGTGCTCACACTCCAACACCTTTCCCCCGGTAGTCCGGGCCCCATCCCCGCCGAGCTTCATGTAGAGATAATTGATGCCTTTATTTATTTGTTCTAAAATTACACCGCCAAACGCCGCGGGAATCAGGGGAAAACTGCCACAAAGTGTACGACTACCAGGGTTATCAGGCAAGATTGGGGCGTCGCTGACATGTTCAGAAACTTCAGTCTTTTACAAGTCATAACCAGAATTTACGTCTTAGGTCGACGTGTTTACGCCAGTCAGGTGTGTGTTACGACCCGAGGATGTGAATTTCTGACGGTGCTGTATTGATAATCCCAGCCAAAAGCGGTCACGTGATATCAGCGTTAAGCACTTTTACATGACCGTTACAATTCATTCCCGTGTCCAGGTTTGAGGAATATACATCCAGGGGATATCTTTGCCCGCCAATCAAAGATAAAGGCGACATCACGTGACGGTCGTAAAACAGTGAAATGGGTTTTAAGAGATCCCAGTAAGGTTCAGAATATATATTGTTGAAATAAACCGCTAGTTTATCATCATCATCATCATCATCATCATCATCATCATCATCATCATCATCATCATCATCGTCGTCGTCATCATTATTATCACATACCACCATTACCATCACTGTCAACATCATGATCATCATGATGATCATCAACAACATCACATAATTATCATTATCAATTTCATCACTATCATGACGAACATCATTATTACCACCATCTTCATATCTATCATCATCATTATAACCACAAGTTTTATCATCATCACAACCACCACCATCATCATCACCACCACCACCATCATCTTCACAACCACCACCATCATCATCACAACCACCGCCACCGTCATCTTTACAACCTCCACCATCATCATCACATCCACCACCATCATCATCTTTACAATCACCACCATCATCATCTTTACAATCACCACCATCATCATCTTTACAATCACCACCATCATCATCACAACCACCACCACCTCCATCATCATAATCATCATCACAACTACCACCATCACCACCACCATCATCAACAAGTGCCTTGGACAGATGCGGGCGATCATCCATCTCCGCATCTAGCGATCTCCAACGGCATGCATCAATTCGCCGCCCGATGCCCCTCCACAAAACCTCTTGCCAGGCTTAGGTCACGGCCTGTGTTTGGTTGTAGATGACAACTTTAATGTACACGAAGCCCCATTCCACATAGTGACGCTGAGGGGAAGTGTTGGGCGGTCGCATATTCTAGGCCACGTTGTGCGGGTTGTGGTGACGAGTTCTCTTCCTCGTCGTCTGTCCTTGTCTGATGTTCTTCAGAAAGTTATAAAATTGGGTGGTGCAGATTCTTGTAACATCATTAACAGAACAAATAAACAAATAAATCGAGAGTGAATGATACAAAGACAAAAGACTGATAGATAGACAGACAGACAGACAGAAAGACACAGACAGACAAACAAGGAGACATGCAGACAGACAAGAGAAAAGAGAAAGGAAGAAAGAAAGAAAGAAAGAAAGAAAGAAAGAAGAAAGAAAGAAAGAAATGTAGAGAAATAAAGAGGAGAAAAAGACAAAAAAGGGCAGAAAGAGAGAAGGAAAGAAAGAGAACGAGAAAGAAAGAAAGAAAGAAAGAAAGAAAGAAAGAAAGAAAGAAAGAAATGTAGAGAAAGAAACAACAATGAATCAACACTACAAGTACTGAAGCTAATCCCCTTTGCCTGTTCTTCCTGGACAATTCCAGGAATATTCTGTAAATTGTCCAGGTCTCAGTGTTATAATGCTATTCTGTAAATTGTCCAGGTCTCAGTGTTATAACGCTATTCTGTAAATTGTCCAGGTCTCAGTATTATAATGTTATTCTGTAAATTGTCCAGGTCTCAGTGTTATAATGCTATTCTGTAAATTGTCCAGGTCTCAGTGTTATAATGCTATTCTGTAAATTGTCCAGGTCTCAGTGTTATAACGCTATTCTGTAAATTGTCCAGGTCCCAGTATTATAATGTTATTCTGTAAATTGTCCAGGTCTCAGTGTTATAATGCTATTCTGTAAATTGTCCAGGTCTCAGTGTTATAATGTTATAACGTTATTATGTAAGTTGTCTAGGTCTCAGTGTTATAATGATGGGTCGACCCTGATTCATCCAAATCGAAAACAAAATAATGATGATTTTGTTCGGATTGAACCAGGACCCGCGTCTTCTCACACCAATGCTCTAATCGCCTCACCACCACGCTCCTCCCTGTTTACCTTTCTCCATCGTATTTCTCCCACTCTCCACCCCAATCCTTCATCTCAAGAACACTACCCGATTTCTTCTCTTCTACACTCTTCAATCTATCCCATCCATTCTTTACCAGCATGCTCACATTCTACCCGCAGTTACAACTGTGAAGGTATATATTTCGGAGTGTTTTTTTTTCTGTTATAAAGTGTACGGTATCACTTGCCGTCAGTACGCGCATCTCGTGGGGCTTATCTCGTACAGGATTAAGGATCTGACATCTCCGTCTGCTAATATAATCCTACAAGTTAGTAAATTAAAACAACATTTTCACTTGAAATCTCTAAAATTATTGTCTGCTATATTTTTCGTGGTTTCTTTTAGAGGAGAGGGAGAGAGAGACATAGAGAGAGAGACAGAGAGAGAGAGAGAGAGAGAGAGAGAGTGAGAGGAGAGAGATGGGAGGAGCGAGATGAGTGAGAGGGAGAGAGGGAGAGAGAGAGAGAGAGAGAGAGAGAGAGAGAGAGAGAGAGAGAGAGAGAGAGAAACTAGATTCTCCTACAGATTACACCAGATATATGATGCCTCGTGCCCTTCAGCTTGTCAAGTACACTGATAAGGTAGACAGACACGGTTCAGTGAAACCGTACACAGTGTTTTATGGATGACAGATCTCTGCTTAAGATCAGAACAGCACCCACAGCTCGGCGTCGGCGTTGCGGAAATGTTCCCTTCGTCAGATCAGGAATAATGATGAAGCCACCAGGCCCAGCTTGTAATCTGGAGCGTTCTTATACACAGATTAAAATTTGTACTATTTTATATGTACAATGTTTTCAATGTTCATAAATACAACGGTTCACGGCGACTTAGAACAGTAGTGATATTTTACCAGATCTGAAGTTACTATTATACCGCTAGAGAGAGAGAGAGAGAGAGAGAGAGAGAGAGAGAGAGAGAGAGAGAGAGAGAGAGAGAGAGAGAGAGAGAGAGAGAGAGAAAGAAAGAGAGCGAGAGAGAAAGAGTGCCTGAGAGAGATAGACAAACAACGACAGAGGCAGATGTCGGGAGTATGAACCAGAGAAAGTTAGAAAATTTGAGAATAATGTGACAGAGGAGAAATGCGACAGAAACCGAGAGAGAGAGAGAGAGAGAGAGAGAGAGAGAGAGAGAGAGAGAGAGAGAGACAGAGAGAGAGAGAGAGAGAGAGAGAAGGAGAGAGATAAGGAGAGCAAAAGAGAGAAGAATGAAATATATAATGAGAGAGAGAGAGAGAGAGAGAGAGAGAGAGAGAGAGAGAGAGAGAGAGAGAGAGAGAGAGAGAGAGAGAGAGAAACAGAAAAATAGAATGCAATTGAAAATGGAAATAAAGATAGCAAAAATGAAAAAGAGATAAAAAGGCAGAAAGAAAGTAAGAAAGAGAGAAAGAAAGAAAGAAAGAAAGAAAGAAAGAAAGATAGAAAGAAAGAAAGAAAGAAAGAAAGAAAGAAAGAAAGAAAGAAAGAAAGAAAGAGAAACAGTGATAGAAAGTTAGAGTGAGAAAGAACGTACATGAGAGAGGAAAGGAGAAAAGAGACCGGTCAGATAGAAGGAGACAGAAAGAGTGAGGTACAGAGAGAGAGATAGACAGAAGGGACAGAGAGAATGTCACATAAAGAGTGAGAGAATGAGAGCGATTGACATAAATGAGAAAGAAAGTTAGCCCGAAAGGAGAGGGAAGAGAGAGAGAGAGAGAGAGAGAGAGAGAGAGAGAGAGAGAGAGAGAGAGAGAGAGAGAGAGAGAGAGAGAGGAGATAAAGGGAGCGAAAGATAGAAAATAAGAAAACAATAGAATGAAAAAAAGTCAAAAAGCATAAGAGGACCTTGAAACAGATCACTCTTTCAGACAGCAACGGCAGACTCTTAAACTTAAACTTGTCTTGCATATAACACACAGCCAAACAAATGATGGGGTTAATTGCCAAATCATGTAAAAGACAAGCAACAATAGTTTGCAATCTCGATATGCCTCTCCTTAGTTGTAAAAAACCAGTACCTATTTTGCACACCCTGTTGGTTTTTTACTTCAGCTGGGAAAGGGAATAGAGAAGTCTGCAGCACATTCCCCTAGGAATTCACACTTCTAGACTTGGTCGGGAGAACAGTCGCTACATCAGTCTGAGTCGCATATGTACACATCCATGTCTGGGCTCAGACAACTGGAAGAGAGAATGCGCTGGACGAAAAGCTCTAAAGTCACCGTTCAAGAGGATTCACCGGCTAGTCGACCGACCCACCAACCGACCCATCAACCGACCGACTAATCGACAAACAATCGACCCACCAAGCAACTAATTAACTAATCAACCGATCGACCGACTGTCCGTACGACAGACTAGCCAATTAACCATTGAACCGACCAACCTGCCGACCAACCTACTGACCGACTGACCGACCGATAGACCAACCATCCGACCGACCGACCAAACGACCGACCGACTGACCGAACGACAGACCAATCAACCAGGGAATTAATCGACACACCAATCGACTAACAGACCAACCAACCAGCCAACCAACCCAATTAACCGAAAAGGAACCAACCGATTGACCAACGAACTGATCAATCAACCGACCAACTACC
>JACEFZ010008830.1:100000-134411 GCA_014155875.1 Cepaea nemoralis
AGACAGGCCAGACAGACAGACAGAACACAGGAAACAGACAGACAGGACATCCAGACAGACAGACAGACAGACATACAGACAACAGACGACAGACAGAACGACGAACGAACCTTTATTTTCAAAGTGTAACAAATTGTGCACGCAGGCCCGTCTTTCATTCGGCCCTTTCAATCACTCTTCTTTCGTTTATCAGTGCATAGTGCATTCACATAGGGAAAAAAACATTGTCAAGTGAATGTTGTAAACATAAACAATGCATGTTACCATGTTATGAGGCAAATCCCCATCCACCCACCCATCCCCTATCCATCCGCGTGTCCCCCGCACACACATCCACAACCCAACCACACACATACCCACAGGCACATACATGCCCCCATAATCCACCCATCCCCCAACCCACACATCTCACACCCCCACATACACTATCTCCCCACCCATACACACACATCTCCCACCACCACACATCCCTCCACACACATCCCCCACCCACCTACACACAAACCCAGGCACACATGCATGCACCCACCCATCCATCACCCACCCACACATCCCCCACCTTCAAACATTTCCCCACCCACACGCACACAGCCTCCACCCATCCCATAACCTACCAACACTCACCCACCCACATATCCTCCGCCACTCACCCACACACACCAACCACTCAGCCAAAAACACATCCCCCAACCACATATCCAACAGCCACACACACATATTCCCGCAAACTCACATATCCCTCACCTACCCACACACAAAACCCGCACCCACCCAAATATCCCCCACTTACACACATCCCCCACCCACACAATCCCCCCATCCCACACATCCCGCACCCACACACACACATCCCCCACCCACCCCCAACTTACACACACTCACCCTCCCACACATCCTCCACCCACCTACTCGCCATGCACCCCCCCCCCCCCCCCCCCCGATCTTCAATCCACAATCACACATCCCCTAACTACACATCTCACCACCCATACACTCACACCCCCACACCCATACACACATCCCGACCCACCAACACATTCCTCATCCAAAAACACATACCTCTCACCCACATACACCCCACCACTCACATATACCCCACCCACACACATCCGCCGCTCACACACATCTTCTCACCAACACACACATCCCCCACCAATACACTCATCTCTCACACACATCCACCCACTCATGTACTCATGCATCAACCACTCACACTCACACATCACCTACCGACCCATCAACATATGCATCTCTCATCTACCCTCCCTCCAACACACTCCCAAACCACCCAGCCAAACACACATTCTCCCATCCTCACAGACAGACAGACAGACAGACAGACAGACAGACAGACAGACAGGCAGGCAGGCAGACAGACAGACAGACAGACAGACAGACAGGCAGGCCGGCAGGCAGACAGACAGACAGACAGACAGGCGGACGCGCATGCGGGCGGACAGACGGGCGAATGAACGGAGAGGCAGGCAGTCTTACAGAGAGAAAAACACAGACTTGCGCAACTCCTGTTTGGAAACAGAAATAATCAAAATGCGAATCAACATCCTGGACATCTTTTGTTTACTTTTGTATTGAATGAAACTTGAATTTCTAATTTAGACATGCGAAATCAATGTTCATTCTCATGTCAAACTATGATCATTGCGTGCGCTAGTTCCCTACAACAATAGCTCACCAGCAGTCTCAACTACGGTCTTATTCTCCTTTGGGACATGCAGGGCCATTATATGTTCCCCACGAGAAAGCTGAAGAAGCCACTAATTTCCATGTTTAATATTTTCTGGTCGCTGGAAAACATAGACATGTATCGAAGCGCTGTTTTAGTGCACATTTTTAGAATTCCCCAGAGAATTCCAACACCAAGGAAATGGTTGTCCAATTGGAGAAGCTGTCAATCGTCTTTAGAAACGTGAATGGAAATGATGAATATTTGTCATCCAAGTGATTGTAGTGCGTGAAACACTTGGTGAAAGCCCTCGACCAATGTCTCGTTAGATGAAGTGTTTATTGTAGGTTCGTGTTCACGAGTTGTACGTTGAAATTTCTATACTTTAGTCCAGTGATTTCCCTAGCGGATAGAGGTAGCCATAAACAAGGCGTATCTTTAATGTGTGGATTGAACGAGGGTAGAATAGGCGACATGCGGTGTGGCAGTGGGCGGGTGCGCGCGCTTGTGTAGTTGATATGAGGCTACGCTTAAGAATTTAATGAAAGATATCAAAAAAAAAAAAAAAAGGCAGGTGAAATACTCATAATACTCATAAAAATCATTCTGGAAAGTAAGGTTGATAGTAAGCGAGCAACAGACAGGCAACGATACAGGTGGGAAGATAACATTAAAAGATGGACAAACAACAATATGGCGGAATGTACAATCAACGCCAGAGATAGACAATGTGGGAGATCTACTGCTACCAAAATTTACTGTGGAGGCGACACCTGATTAATGATTAACTGATGCTGAAAATGTTTACAGCTGGATCGGACGAGGCTAAGCACGAAGGTGCGGGCCTTACATTGAGAGCAGCCAAGAATAGGAACACTAGACAGGCATTAGTCTGGAACCGACAGGGCAGAAGAAATAGATGAAGACATTAAAACCTCAAGGAAAAGAGAAGAAGAAACAGAAATGAAGAAACTAGGAAGGATTAGGGCAGAGCTACAATCAATCAATCAATCAATCAATCAACCAATCAATCAATCAATCAGGTGCCGTCTCCACAATGAAGGTTGGCTGCGATGGATCTCCAACACTGTCTGTATCTCGCCTTGCTGTCAGGCTGATGTTCGTCCATCTCTTAATGTTATCTTCCCATTTGTATCGTTGTCTACCTCTAGCTCGCTTGCCCTCAACCTTGCCTTCCAGTATGGTTTTTATAAGAGTATCATGTATTTTAATGTGGCCAAAATATTTCACTTGCCTCCTCTTTATTTCTGTCATCAACTCTCTCTTCATTCCTAGTAAAGGGATAGCTAACGATAGGGAGGCTTGGAGTTAGTCGGTTGAGGGTCTATTGCCATGTTCCGACAAAGATCTGAAAAGAGTTAACGGAAGGGAACGACGATGATAAGACAAATTCACAAGACCACACAGAACAAACGAGAAAATAATGAACAGTAGTAACTGGAAGCAAACTACTGAGTGTAATCTTGCCAAGAAATCAACATACAGCTGAAAGATGCTGATGTTGACAGCGATGTCCTGTAAAGGATATGCAAAACATTGTTTTTTAGTAACTGGAAAGACAACTTGGTAGTATGAATATTAATCAGTCACGAGTTTAGGATGTTCACGGTGAATTTTGAAAGAGAGGGCATTCATATGACCGCGAGCAGCATGAGATGGGAGATATGGCAGTAACACGGGCTTTCATATGGTCGGAACAACAGAACTATACCAACGTGTGTACTAAGTGATTCAATGAGCATGATCCGAAAAGTCCTGGCGGGCTCTCTACGTAGAATGTGGATTGAATCGCTACGGAGACCTGTTGTCCGTACAGTCAACTTCATCTTCGTTCCGGAACACGCGGGAGTTGAGGGAAATGAACGAGCTGATAAACTTGCTGGCTCTGCATCCCCTGCAGATTACCAGCCTGTGGATTGGTGGATGTTATTAACGCTCTTAGAGAGATGTCGAGAAGCGAGGACTTGATGTCAGCGAATGTACATCCTTGTCCAGAATGAGTAACTCTGGAGTAAGAATTAGCACGGCCAGACACGAGAGCCAAATCGGGAGAACGAGGGGTCGCGTCAACCAACATAGAACAGGCACTTTTAGCTGCCGAAAGCTGAAGCATATGTTGGGAGAGAGGTTCTGAGCACCTATAGACTTGTCGGAGTGCAGGGATGATACCCCAACATATAACAAGGTAAGAAGACTAGAGGGCAAAAGAAACAGATCTGTAACGTGTTGATTGTTTGAAAGTGTAATTAGTAACAGGCGGTTTGACGGCGGGCGGGTTTGGCACTGTCTTGATGAAGAGCTAAGCTAGACATATCATAATATAAAATAACACAAAGTAATGCAGCTTTACAGAACATAATTACGAAACATACACGACGTTGAGACGGCTAGCCTTCATCAGCAAACAAATACATACACAAAACACAGCATATAATCACGGAGAAGACCCTAAAGATCATCCACATTAAGGCATAAGACTGAGATGAGAAGAAATTTAAAAAAAAATGAGAACAATGCAGAGAAAACGAGAATTTGAGAAAATGCCTTGTTAACATGTTGTATTTTTTATTTAACATTGATTTAACATTTTGTTTTTCCAAATTTTGTCGAGTAGGTCATGCGTCGAAGTACACTTGTTCCTACAGCGAGCCGATGTCGTCATTTATAGGTGGCAGGTTCGAATCCCGGTCGGTAACTATAACTTTCAAAATGTATGTTGTCTAGTGCATCCTCTAGTCCATAATTCTTTCTTCTACTTCTATGATCGCTAAACAATACATGTGTGTATATTTATGAGCTGAATTTTTGGAGAAGCATGATCGCCCACGCCAGCCTACAAGACACTTGAGGATGATGATAAGTTCCAATCTATAACTATATGTGTTATAATTAAAATATTGCAATTAACATACAGACTTGGGACGCAGAGGTGTTTGCAAGGCACAAGGGCCTGGTTATATACTGGCTAAGACCTATTGACGCGTCCTCGTCGAGCGTCCTGGGCAACAAGTCCCTTCGGGGTCCTGGCTAAAGTCAGGATCGGATCGCCGATTCCTCCGAAGTCGGAGAGTGTCTGCCTGTACGGCGAGGAACCACCAGTCTGCACACCAATAAGCCAGACATTGGACAACGGATACTCACGCAAACCTCACGTCCTGTATGACATCACACTGATGTTGGACAATAGGATGCCGTCATCCGACATACAGGACTTCGCGTTGGAACTCAAGCCAACGAACACAAGCAAGCAAGCAAGCATACAGACTTGACTCTCATCACCGAAACTTACATACCGAAACTCTCTCATCAGAGCTTCGTGCAACGTCTATTGACCGTTGAACGTAAAATCAACTCCTCAATCACTTTCTCCTTGCACAATCGGAAACATCCGCTAAAGCGTAGATGCACAAAACGTGCAATTCCTGATCACACGACCAGCATAAATCCAAGCCACCAACTATTACGTACATCGAACTCTGTGTTCATTGGCTATCAATCGATTCATTTCCCCCTCCATTAAATTCTGCCCTTCGCTTGGTCCTGACCACGCGATCGGACAGAGACCTTTTCATCATTCGGGCACTAGTTATCAAACAGGAGCTGCAACCCTTATTGAAGAGGAGAAAGAAGAAGGCTGTCGTGTAGGACTGGGTGAAACTAAAGGGTACTTCTGTTTCTTGTGACATCACCCCTGGCCGGGTAAACAAGCATGAAAACAACACACACAATCTTCCCTGATTACTGGTCTATCCGCGGACCTAGGGGACCGGGGAGCGCGACCATCGCGTGCAGCCATGCGCGCACGTGAAATGCGCGCGTATAGTCCGGGATCCGGAAGTTCCAGGGTCTGCCACTGTTGTTTTTCTGGACGTCAGAGTAATTCCCCGTGGCTGTTTCCCTTTTTGGCGTAGGTCAACATTGTGCTACTGCGTTTGTTGTGTCCTTTTTTGGGCAACTGGTTCGCGCTGATGTTTGACACCAATTCTTTGATTTGTTTTGTTTTTATATGTGCTGACGGTATAAATAACAAAGGAATTATTTTTGTTTTCCATGGTCGAAACTAACAATATTGTTTTATGTTTTTTGATTACTGTAGAAATTACTGATTACACAGAAATGTCAATTGGGGAACCCTACGGTACCCCTAGTTGGGCATGCGTCGAAGTAAACATTTTTTCTGCAGCGATGCGCCGTCGTTAATTTGGAGGTGACAGATTCGAATCCCGGTCGGTAACTATATCTTTCAATATGTATGTTGTCTCGTGCGTTCTATAGTCTCTACTTCTTTATTTTAATTCTATGAGCGCTAAAGAATGCATTTGTGTTTATTTATGACTATTTTACCTACTGAGTAGTGTTTAAAAACAACATTGTCTCGTTATATATTGAGGACGTTCGAAAACAACGCTGCTTGGCGTTTTGAGAAAAGTCGAAAACTGTAATGTCGACTTTTGTGTTAAGATGGCCGATAAAAACTATGTCGGTGTGCGTTTTAAGAACAATTGAAAACGATAATGTCGCTTTACGTTATATAGACGGCTGAAAATAACAATGTTGATTTACATTTCCAGAAAGGTTGATTTACGTTGTGAGGACGGTGGAAAACAACAATGTAGTTTTCCGTGTCAAGAACGGTGGAAAAATAACAATGTTGCTTCACGATTTGGGGACATTGGAAAACAGCAATGTAGTTTTCTGTTTCAAGAACGGTGGAAAAACAACAATGTTGCTCTATGTTTCGAGAAAGACCGAAAACAACACTGCCTCCTTAAGTTTTAAGAACATTTGAAAAATATATTATCGCTTTACACTCTGAAGACGTTCGAAAACAATTTCGTTCTACATTTTGAGAAAAGACGAAACAAACAATCTTATTTTATCTGTTTGAAGATGGTTGAAAATAAGAATTTCGCTTGACATTTTGACGACAGTCGAAATAATAACGCCGTTTTACGTTTTTCATTGCTAAGAAATCAGTTGTATTGAAAGTGTTCTTCTTTTCATTCCCATTCGCCCTCAGACGTTCACGCTAACGTCTCTAATAAACGTGGTAGTTATTCTCAGGTTGGTGACATTTCCATGCAGCTTGTGGCGGAAGGAAATTAGTTGACGCCATGTTTCTTTACGTTTACTATTGCAAGATGGTGGACTCTAGATGGGGCCTTTATCATGTTCTCTAGAATGTCACGAAAGTTAGCTGCATATTCTTTACTGGGTGTCGCAGTCCTTTCTATAATGTTTTCGCTGTTATGTTTTCTTGGCAAGTTTACGTTCAGTATTTTGCCATGCTTTCCGAGCGACCAGCACTCATACCTTTGTATGGAAACCGCTGCAAAACGGTCTGCTGCCAAATCGCCCACAGTTGTGTTTCGAACATGGTATGCGGGGATTCGAAATTGCGTCCATAACCTCTCGCCACAGTACCGGTTGTAGAAAAGTTATCATCATCATCAAGTGCCCTGTCAGCTGGCGAAGGCGTTCATGGCTCCCCACAGATCTCGGTCTTGGTTTTCTGGATCAACTCCATGCCACCGTCTCAATCCATCCAGCATAATTTCTCTTGGTCTGCCTCTGCTTCTCTTACCCTCGATCTTTCCAGTTGTCGCGATGTTATCTAATGCCTCTCTTCTCATCACATGACCGAAGAAAGCTGATTGTTTCTTTCTTATTGTTGTAGTTTGTAGAAAAGTAAACAGTATAAAATAGTACGAAGTAATGCAGATGTATATAGCACAATTACGGAAAACATAGGACGTTGCGGCGACTAGCCTTCATCAGCAAACACATACACAAAACACAACATATAAGCACGGGGAAAACACTACAGTTACTACATTAAGGCATATTAACCACATGAGAAGAATGGATAGATGAAAAATAAATCGAACAATGACAAGAAAATGAAAAAAAAAATTGGAAAATAACATATGCTACTTATTTTCATAATCCCAGGTTGCTGCCTGAAATAAGTAGCACACTTTTTTCATTTTCTGTTCGCCCTCGTTTTTATTTCATCTATCCATTCCTCTTATTCGGTTATCATGGCTTTTGTTTTCCTGTTAATTTTTGCGTGCTATTACTTCTAGCGCACTGGACTGGTTTTAGGGTAGGGCTATTAGATTTCCTTATTACCAGTGTCTCTCACCATTCGGCGTATCTACCTGACTTCTGAGGTACTTGTAATTTACGTCACTAAGTCAAGGACGAGAAATCAACATTTTAACCCCACTGCCTGATGTAGGACTTGAATCCACCACATCGACATCAGCACACCAACTGGGAAGAACGAGCTCTCTTATCCATTCGACCATGCAGACGCCCCTCAATCTGTTATTATGGCTTCTAATGCGGAGTGATTCGACCATCTCACACACTAGCAGTAGTGATCTCAAGTAGACAGCCCTGGAGTGCACTAACTCCCCTAGCGTCATGGCAATGGCCCGAAAATGGCAGTCCGGGTCCCGCCGTAATGAGTATGTCGGTCTCCGATTTCAAATGTAATTGGAAAATGGTTGGAATTAGACGAACATCACTTAGTCCTGGAAGAGAAGCCTGCGACAAGGGACAGAAACAAAAACAGACAGGCTAAACAAGAGCAGTAGGGCAAGGAGAAGATGTCTCCAGCGCCGGTCACTCTCGGAGACGTCCTGACGATTCGTGGGAAGCGCGCCAGTTTCCTGTTGTTCCCGGCCTGGCTATTCTGTAGAGATGGCTGGTTTTAGGCATTTCCGGAAACGACTGCGGAAGATGTGGGTTTATAGTGAAGGGAGGTGAGATTTTCGATGATGAAAAGAAGGGATGTTGGTGGTTGGTGATGCGAAACGCTACTTCATGCGGTTAGTTTAAGAGGCGTAGATTCACCTAAGGGAAAATGCTTAACCAAGCATTCCAGTTTAAATGCCTAGGGGTAATTATGCCGGTCTCCGTGGCTAAGGCAATGCGGACGCGATTCGTGAGCCCGCTTACATGCGTTCGAAACACAGCTGCGACCGTTTTGGCAGCAGGCTGCGCCGCGTTGGGTCTTAACGTGTTGGTATGGGAGCCGGTCGTTCAGAAAGCAATGACAAACTACTGAAAGTAACCTTGCCAAGACATCAATAACAACAGTAAAATGCTGGTGTTGACAGCGATGTCCTGTAATTTTTTTTTTTGCATATCCCTTACAGGATGTTTCAGTCAACATCAGCATTTTCAGCTGCTGTTGATGTACTAGGCAAGATTACGCTCAGTAGTTTGCCATTGCTTTCTGAGCTACCGGCTCACATACCCCGTAAGTTATCAATGCGGCGAGAACCACTATACATTCTCGCGCAGGTTACGTTACTCACGAGAACATACGGGATTACGGAGTACGATGTTAACCCCTACGCCAGGGATACCGGCCCTGTAAATAGGAAATGCACAAAAAGGGGGCGGGGTAATTATACGATCAGAGGGAAGATGCACGACAGAGATAAAGGACAGAATATGGCAAGCAAAAGCTGCATTTTAGAACATGAAAAGTATCTTATGCAATACAATGTAAGAAAGAGAGTGCTGAAATGCTATATAGAGTCTGTGTTGTTGTATGGCAGTGAATCCTGGAATGTAAATGAACAATTTCAGAAGAACTTGGAGGCTATAGAGATGTGGTTGGAACTGATCACCTCACCTCATTTGTAGTAATTTATAATATCTGAAGTTATAAGACTGCGAACCCAGTAGCATAAGACTGTGAACCCCTACAGCAATGTCTGCTGTGGGAGCACCTTTACTATCAGATAAGCTAATAATGTAAAATTTGGCGCTATTTATTAATTGTTTCCTCTGTAGTTCTATACTCCTGAAGTTTCATATTGATTCTGTGGGCAATTATATCTGTCCTCAGTGTCTCTAGGTTGGACAATAAAGCAGTATTTGTTCAGCGAGATGTCTGCGAGGGCCGCACTCCGCAGCAGAGACGGCGTGACGGTTGGGGAGCCCAAACCCACAACCAAGTAACCCATCGGAAGAGGTGGTTTTCTAGCTGGCGAGCAGCAGTGTGGCTCCATGAGCCATGAACGGGGTTCTAACTAGGCAACATGGCGGCGATGATGTGTACTCGTGCATAGCGACCCGCCGACGTGGAGGAGACGACAGAGCGAACGGCCGGGGGAAGAAGCTGGCTTATCACTGCCGAAGGTGCTAGAATATGTGTGAGGGCATGAAGCACTTGATGCACAATGTTTTCCCCGAGGAAGGTGTGTATTGAGAGCAGATACAACATGCATTTATGGATAAAATGACTCGGGCATTCCGAAACACGATAAGAATGCATGGCAGGAGAAAGACATCCGGAGTCATGACCTGGGTGGGTCCCGCACCCCCCAGAGAGTCTAAAGAAGTTAAAGGGCAAAAACATTCTGGTATGTGGGGACGGCTTCTGATGATCAGAAGTTTCCTGTCGTACTTGCTCCACTGCGGAGATGTTATCACTACAATTTGATCACTTGGTTCACATGTGCGTTGTGACGGACCAAACTTATACATGTGTTAATGTAATCTGTTATGGCCCGACTCTAGACCATTAGCCGACAAAGGCATAGGGCCTGGTCTGCCCTACCATGACATTAAGTCTTAGGTTGAGCATTGCTTTGCCGATTCGCAGAGTTTGCAGCTGGGGTTGTTCCATGCGTATTACTATTGGTGTTACCTTTCCTCTGACGTAAACTAGCCAGGCCGAGAGAGGGATCATCAGGTTTGTCCATGGGAATGGGATTCCCATGGGATGGGACGGGACAGCAAACTTTTGTATTTCCCATGGGACACATGGGACAGTAGCCATGTCATAGCAACTTTTTGAAAAAAACCTTTTCCAAGCCTTTTATCCTTCCTTTTTCTTTATATATTTGTATCAATTCTTTATCTCGTGGTGTTACACCGGATAAATTAATAAATGTGCGCATGCGATCATATTACCATCGGTTCAATGCCCATTAAAAAAAAAATTACTCGCATTACTTTAATGAAGATGATGAAGAATTCTTAAGCGACATTCCGAATATTGTTCAGATTAAAGGAATGCTGTACATACATGAGAAATTCAAAACTTTTTTTTTTGACAAACTAGAAATTGATGGTACTAGATCTCATTTAATTTTGCTGTTATACTTCCTCCTAGACTATCAGTTGTGCAAAGTTATTGTTGACATTGACAAAGAAACTTCCAGCAGCATGGTGAAGAAATATTGTCAGAACTTTTAGAACATTATTGGAGAAAATCTGTGGCCATATTGCGGCGTTCTTTGGCAGTTACTGCAGTATTCCTTACTGGAGTTGACATCAAAGCCAACATAGAAGACATGGTTAAGTCAGTTGTTACTAAGAAGAAAGAGAATGTGGACACAAATAAATGGGCCAATGATTGGATCGCTTTTTCTAAGTCTGTTATTCCAGCTGTTATGTCATTCATCAAAGATTTAAATCTTTCTTCTGAATCATCTGCTTTATGTGAAGTAGCAGGAGTTGTAGAACAAAAGCCGAAAAGTGATTTTGACTTATAATTTGATCCTCCACCAAGTAAAACACTTAAGTTTGATGACCCCAGAAACAAATGCCTTGAGGATGAAGTCACCATGTTTCAAAAATTTCGGCAACCAACTTCACAACCATTAAATTATTGGAAAAATGAACATAGGTTTCCATTGCTAACAGCAAGTGCGAAAATTGTTTTGGCTATACCAGTGTCCTCATCGGCAGTAGAGCGCTTATTTAGTGCAGCTGGGTTGTTGTTAAGTTACGAAAACGGATGTTATACCAGTTCTCGTTATAAACTCTGTGTGTATCAGATTTGCATGTGAGATGAGAATTGTAAAAATGGTTCAGGGATTACCTGGATTAACTGAATTATTAGAAACAGTCGATCAGCAGGAAATAGATAATGTGCTGAAACAGAATGAGAGTGTCAAAATGACACTGAATTGTCATATTTAGATTAAACTTTGTTTTAATAAAATACTCTTGAATATTAAAATTAATAAATTCTGTTGTTTTACATGTCTCTTTGTACATGTAGTCCTATTTAGTAGACACTAACCCAAACTTTCATAAATTTCATAATTTTATTTGAACTGTATTCCACATTAGTATTATCATGGGAATCCCATGGGAGTACCATGGGATGGGACAGGCAAAATGCCCTTGGGATGGGTTGGGAATGGGACTGAACAATGTGTCCCATGGACCAGCCTGGGAATCATGCTGCGTGGGCAACACATGGTCTCTAGTATTCAGCCCAGGCTTTGTGCTATAAAGAGGTATAACTCCATCCCTGGTCCCCGCCATGGGTTGTAGTTATTATGGCTTTTTTGAAGCACAACGTAACAAAGTATCGTCTGTCAAGATGGCAGGATGCCAGTGTATTTCCCGATATAAGGTGAAAAATGGGTGACCTGTCCCAGCCAAGCAAGTGTTCTGCTATTACGCTACAGTCTAACATGGATACTACAAAATGCTTTGGGTAATAAAGGCGTCTGTCGTCATTTTGATAATTTCCTCCAAAGATTGCCGAGCGGTATACAAATATGCGGCTAGCACCATATACCACAGACACACCAAAGCGTCGAAACGCGGTCTTCACATATAACTCTTTCAGTTAGCCTCAGGTCGAATGCAGTGCATTAACACATTCCTACGATTTTACGGTTCAATAAATGAACCATTCCTACGACATTTCTATACAATAAATTAACACATTCCCACATTTCTATACAATAAATTAACATATTTCTGTACAATAAATGAACACGTTCCTACGACATTTCTATGCAATAAATTATCACATTCCTCGGGGTTCAAAAACAATAGTTACCACACTCCTAAGATATTTCTATACATATTCCTAGGACATTCAAAAATATTAAATTAACACATTCCAACGATATTTAAAAACAATAAATTAACACACGCCTATGACATTTAAAAACAGTAAATTAACACATTCCTGCGACATTTAAAAACAATACATTAGCACCTTCCAACGATATTTAAAAACAATAAATTAACACATTCCTACGAGGTTTAAAAATAATACATTAACACATTCCTACGACATTTAAAACAATACATTAACATATTCAAAGATATTTAACATTAATAAATTAACACATTCCTACGACATTTAAAAACAATACATTAACAAATTCCTTCGGCATTTCTATACTATAAATTAAGACATTCCTACGACATCACCTCACAACAAATGCCTGTTTGAAAGTAACAATTTTAATGACAATAGCCTTTCGTCTTATTGTCCTAGCAAGTCAAGCGCCCTCTTTTGTGCTTCAGCCACGGGTCATCATTGACACTGACAGCAAGGATGAGACAAAAATATACTATTTATCCTGCGCCGTGGAGTATGCACTGACGATGCACGGGCGCACAAGTGGCGATCTTTTGTGCTGTATGCTTAGCTCATGATTGACACTGACAGCAGGGGTGTGACTGAAGTATATTATTTATCACGTACCATGGAGTGTTTGCCAGCGGCGAACGGATCTGTAAGCGGTTGTGATGTATGACCACTCTTCTTGTTTGACGTCATGGACAATCGTTTCTTGTTTGGCAACAAGGACAATAGGTTCTAACGGGAACTTTCAGTGACGTCTTCGTCGTTTAAGTTGGATCTGCCAGAAAATTTGTTCTATTGTTATTGCTGTTGTGTACAGATGTATTGGTGTTACATTTCCTCTGGAGTAAACTAGGCAGGCCGAGAGAGGGATCATGCTGCATGGGCAACACACGGTCTTTACAATTCAGCTCAGGCTTTGTGTTATGTTTGAAGCTCCGTGTAACGAACTATCGACTGCCAAGATGGCCAGGTGCCAGTAGTTGTGCTGTGTACAATAAGACGACCAAGTTTGTGGTATGCAGTCGGTACATGTGACACGGATATGCTATTTTTCTCTTTCATATTTAAGTGTTAAGCTCAGTGGCGAAGGTGTTAGTGACGCCGTTCGTAATCCCGTATACCTGCGTTCGAAAAACAACTGCAGACGATTTGGCAGCAGACCGTCTCTCATTGATCTTTTACGAAATGGTATGGGTACCAGTCGTTCAGAAAGCAATGGCAAAGTACTGAACGTAAACGTACCAACAGATCACAAACAGCAGAAAACTGTTGGGGTTGACTGCGACGTCCTGCAAATAATATGCAACTAACTTAACTATTTTCGTGTTGGGTGAGAGGGGGAAGGAGGGGGGGGGGTGATCAATTCCTCGTGGGTCAATAGCTCGTGAGGATTCAACACAAAAAAGATAAAGAATTATCATTCTTGAGAGAGAGAGAGAGAGAGAGAGAGAGAGAGAGAGAGAGAGAGAGAGAGAGAGAGAGAGAGAGAGAGACAGACAGACAGACAGACAGACACACAGACAGACAGACAGACAGACAGACAGACAGACAGACACCGATTTGGTGTCAAACCAAGCGGTAAACTAAGGGTATGCCTACGCAGCATGTGAAGACAGGACTCGGCAGACTGCGCAGAAGAAATCATTCCTGATTCAACGGGCAAGATGGCGTTTACCCGCAAAGCGTTGTGGAACGTAATGAGCACGGCAAGGCACGTAGAGCGCCCTGGTCATCCACTGCACGGTATTCGTCTCCATTCGTCTCCACTTGTCTTGCCACTGGACTCAGATGGACTCAGGCGAGAGAGCGAGGTCGACGAATTGCGCAACTCTTCCTCACTTTAATCCAAGTCATCGCGCAAGTCATTCTTCATCCAACGTCTGTCTGTCTGTCTGTCTGTCTGTCTGTCTGTCTGTCTGTCTGTCTGTCTGTCTGTCTGTCTGTCTGTCTGTCTGTCTGTCTGTCAAGCCGTGGATACAGTAGAAAATACACTCACCAGCCTCCCGATGGCCGAGATCTCATATTCAATTCAAGTGTTATTTATTGTGTCAGCATCTCGCTTTGGTATCGGCCAAAAAATGTCGTGCGAACGTGAGCACTTATTATTCGTGTGTTTGTAATATATTCACGTAGTTAACTATTTATTTTTATTGTGAAAATATGTGACACAATACCGTTGTTTATATACAAACATATTTACGTTGAGTTGAGTCAAGAACCGACATCACAGCACTTTTTACATTCCCATACATTCTCCGTCCTCATCTTCAACAGCCAGCGCAGAGTCCCAGTTCTAAAGGTAACATATTCACATTGCAAAATGTAGAGCTATTGTAAAAAAACAAAAAACACGCACACACCCAGGAACCATAACTCATCATGTCCAGTAAATCAGAGTGGTCACCCACCCTCAGAGTTGTTTTTCTTGCATCTTTGCAAAGATCTGTTTTCCCAACGATCTTACTGTTTCGCCACCCCGGCGATTTTCCTCCCCATTCCTACGGAAAAACCCAGGGAATCCTCTACATCCCCAAATAAACAGTCTTAACCGGGCTTGAAAATAGGACCCTCGCGAGTTC
This sequence comes from Cepaea nemoralis, assembly GCA_014155875.1. Classification (NCBI taxonomy): domain Eukaryota; kingdom Metazoa; phylum Mollusca; class Gastropoda; order Stylommatophora; family Helicidae; genus Cepaea; species Cepaea nemoralis. The sequence goes on from JACEFZ010008830.1 coordinate 115,152, forward strand.
TACATTCAAACAAATTAATTGTCTCTGGTTGTTTGATGCTAGAAGCATCGTGCACTCACTCACACAGCGGCGACCTTATGTGGCAGCTCTGCGAAACTTTGATCCTGGCATCTGTTAGATATTTCTTCTTTGCTTAATAAACTCACAAAACGGATTAGAGTAGTATTATTTGCTATGAAAGAATGAAAATGTAGTAACTGCTTGAGGAGGAAAAATATACATTATTTATTAGGTGCAAGAAGAATGGAAATGCGCTTGTGGTTAAACTTCCAGTGTGCTGATGCCAAGGTAGCGGGTTCAAACTTACAGTCAGTTGGACTAAAATGTTGACTGATCGTCCTTGACTTGGAGAGGTACATTACATGTACCCCTGAAGTGGGTTTGTTTGATTACGAGGGACATTGGTAAAAGGGAAAGCTAATCCACACGCAACATCAGTCCAGTGCAATAGAAATAATAGTACGTGTGTGGAGTATGCTTGAGTCCACAGCCAGCGATCGCAAAATACATAAATAAATAAATATGTTGTGATTTCTGCAGTATGTACCGACGAGATGCCGGGAAATATGTTGTGTGATTTCTGCAGTATGTATCTGACCAGATGCCGGGAAATATGTTGTGTGATTTCTGCAGTATGTATCTGACCAGATGCCGGGAAATATGTTGTGTGATTTCTGCAGTATGTATCTGACCAGATGCCGGGAAATATGTTGTGTGATTTCTGCAGTATGTACCTGACCAGATGCCGGGAAATATGTTGTGTGATTTCTGCAGTATGTATCTGACCAGATGCCGGGAAATATGTTGTGTGATTTCTGCAGTATGTATCTGACCAGATGCCGGGAAATATGTTGTGTGATTTCTGCAGTATGTATCTGACCAGATGCCGGGAAATATGTTGTGTGATTTCTGCAGTATGTATCTGACCAGATGCCGGGAAATATGTTGTGTGATTTCTGCAGTATGTATCTGACCAGATGCCGGGAAATATGTTGTGTGATTTCTGCAGTATGTATCTGACCAGATGCCGGGAAATATGTTGTGTGATTTCTGCAGTATGTACCTGACCAGATGCCGGGAAATATGTTGTGTGATTTCTGCAGTATGTACCGACGAGATGCCGGGAAATATGTTGTGTGATTTCTGCAGTATGTACCGACGAGATGCCGGGAAATATGCAAGGCAATAAATCGTGCAATCTATTGCTTGTGGCACACCACTACTGGAAAACATTGTTTTCAACCCCACCAATGTTGGAGGTTGAACCAACACCAGTGGCTGTTGCATTTAACGCCCAAACCACTATACCACCAAGAGTCCACTACGGGACAGTTATTTATGTCCTAATAACAGATTGTGCTAATTGGACTTTCAGAGCGTGACATAACAAGAAAATAAGAACAATGAAGGATGACACAGTGGAGGTGGAATTATCATAAAGAAACTTATTTTGTAAAATCATCATCATCATCATCATCATCATCATCAGCAGCAGCAGCAGCAGCAGCATCATCATCATCATCATCATCATGCGCTCCTGCCAGCTGGCGTAGGCATTCATGCCGCTGCACATACATCGATCTTTGCTTTCCTGGATCAACTATTTTAGTCATGCCATCAATAGTTAGATGACGATCTGGTGTCACATGTGGCTCATGACTGTGCCTAATGGACGTGACTGTCCTTCTTAAGACAACCATTAACGTCTTTCACTGACTCTGATTTGTGGAAACTCATGAATTCTTGGGAAAATAATGTGGTAGCTTTAATTTGTCTTCCACATCCACATAGGGTGTCTTTTGATTCTGCCTATGACAGTTCCGACCATCAGGACAAATGAATGCCCTGCTCTGCTCATGTGCAGAGTTGTCCTCTTATGCTTGTGGATACTAGGTCACCAGACTTGTCCACTTATCCCGGTGGATACTCGGCCACCGGACTTGTCCACTTATCCCGGTGAATACTCAATCTTTATCAAATCTTTTAAATAATTACTGCAGCAAAGTTTCAGCCGTTAATGGGGTATCAATTTGATAGTTTCCCGATATGAGGCGATCAGTTGTCTTCCTCGCCGACATTTAATTTTTCCACTCAGTGGCATGCTCATTATGCGCACTCGTGAACCGAACGACTTAGCCCGGAATTAAACCCACAATGTTAGGTCCGCGAGACAGGTGGAACAATCACTCAGCCACCTTAGCCACGGAGACTTCCTGGGAAGGTTAAAGAGGTCAGAGTAGTATGAACATTAGCCCTCCTGTAACCTGTAACGTTTAGTCACACAAACATGACTGACTAACAGCTGTAGATTTGACCCAACCTCTTAACATTTGGTCACATATTATAAATTAACTAGCAATTGCTGGTCTCTCTGGCTGTGGGGTTACAACACTTTCTCTCTGTAATCCCGTTTATCACGCAGAGTCTCGCAGCGGAGCGAGAGCTGAGGCGGTTCGACCCCCGCTCGTGACTTGCGGGATACTGAGCCGGCCGCTCAGAAAGCAATGGCAAACTACTGATCGTAATCTTGCCAAGAGATCAACAGACAGCTGAAAGATGCTGCTGTTGACAGCTAAGTCCTGTAAAAGGATACGCAAAACAAACATCTAGCAATTATTTGGTCACATTTCTAGGAATTATGTGGTCAAATTTCTAGGAATTATATGATCAATATTTATAGGAATTATATGGTCAAATTATCTATGTTTTATTTGGCAAAATTTTCCATGAATTATGTGGTCAAATTTTCTAGGAATTATTTGGGAAGAGATGCAAAGATGGAGGAAACTGACTATCCCTTCTCATTCACTCTTTTTTTTTTGCGATCTCTCGCTTTGAACTCAAGCATAGTCCATACACATCCTAATAATTCTAGTGCACTGGACTGATTTTTTCGCTTGGATTAGCTTTCTCTATTACCAGTGTCCCTCGCCATCAGGTCAACCTACTCCGATTTCTGTGGTACTTGAAACTTACGTCCCAAAGTCACGGACGAGAAGCTGGTGTATGCGTTGAAACCGCTACCTAGGAATAAGGACACGGGAAGTTTAAAAGCGAGCGCTCTTACCCATTCGGCCATGCTGATCTCCATCTCATAAATTGTAACCTAGAATATGCTAAGGCCTTGCACTTCCCACCACAACGTCGGTATCTGCGATGAGACGGCTGTGACTACTCTTTCTGTGCTCAATCACCCCTCTATAGAAGCCAATGAATACCGCAAGGAACTGCTCCACAACACTTTCCCCCTCAAGAAACCCTCCACCAAATGTCAAGCATAAATGTCAGTCTTTAGTTATATGAGTTTGTTTCGACAACACTCCTAAAGAAGACGAAAATCCCCCAACGCTTTCAATGAGAATTTGTTCGCCCATACATCTGACGGACATTAACGAGTCTTTGAATGGGCTAATCCTTCACGGGGACAGCTCGAGGTATTTACAGGTCGCAGAATTCGAGACTTTGACACGGACCTCGAGCTTGAGAATCAGGGCGTCTGCGACCCAGAAGGCCAATCCTAAACAACCTGCAAGGTGTCTGCTATTGACAGCAATGTTTCCTATTGTTAATGTCGAGAGAGATATTTGTACATTATAAAAGTTCCCCCCTTGGAAGCGCGAGGCTATAAGTCATGTACCACTGGCAGGAGAATGATGCCCACATCTGCAGTTCCCTAGGATCATGTCAGTAGGAGTGTTTCCCGCCGCCGAGAATTCTGAAGCGAACATGAGGAAAAGACATTAGCTTTTATACTAAACTCGCCTCTGACGCCGACCGGTCAAATTCTTAGCTTCTGGGTGGCCATTTCACCTTTAACCCGTCACTGATGAAGTTGTATTCTCCGTTGAAACAACCCTTTAATATAAAAACACTCTGTTAAGGCTTTTGTCCAGATTTTGCCGCCAGTGCTATAAATGGCTTGGGGATTTCCCTATGCCAAGATCGTTTATTTTCTTTCTTATAAATCTCTTGATCGCTTTCCACAGCTTTATGTTTGAAAAGCTAGTTTTATGATGTTGACAAGGAGCTATAACTCCTTCTCAGACAGCTGCACAGGGCCTTTATCTTACTTTAATTTCCAGTGGTTCCCCTTTAGGATTAAAGAGAATCGAAATAATAAATTCGAGGTTCTCTGGAAACGATAATGTCTCGTGGATTCCGAAAGCCGTTACAAATAAACCGGGAGTTCAGAGTAAAGCGATTAGACAAATAGACACATGTCTATTTATTCATCCGGGAGTTGGACACACTCTCCAGCGCATAAATAGACACGCGTGAGTCTTGCAACAATAGCCGTAACGGATAGCCCATTACAGTTCGCCCGCTAACAAAACACTCACGTCATTCATTCTAAGCCGACATGCAATCGGCACTGCACCCCACACCCCGTTGAACCACCCGAACACGCACACCCGCACGTCCCCGATTTTTGTCGATTACATTGTCCGACACAAATGCAGTCATTCTGCATTTATCGCCCAAAACACGCACAAATCACGCCAATGGAAACGGGCCATTATTGTATGGCTTGTGTGCATTTTTGTCTGATTTGGCCTGCAGTCGGCTGAAAACGCCTGGTTACCCTCGTGTACACTGTCGCCACGAATTCGAGACTTACACGAGGTCGCGGTGATGTTCCAGCCCGTGTGATGAGGCAGAATAATAACCATGTATGGGACACACAGCTCACAAATAAACCCATGTCCTGCCCCACATGGATCGATGGCTCCATTTCTTTGTATTTTTAAACGTACCAAGTCTGCTGTTTAAATACGGTCGAAAAAATGGCCTCTATTGTAATAACAGAATGAAATAACACGGTTGTAGTTTTAACGTCGCGACAATAATACTGTTGTTTTCTTCGGGCGAACACATTTAAAATGTTTGTACCTCATGTCAACTAGCAACAACTGCATTCTGTCGAATGAAGAACAGTTTATGCAATAAGTACTTGTCATTGGAAGTTAGAACACGAATTCGTGTATGCTTAGAAACATCGACTCTGGGGTCACTACTCGGTGTGCCTGACCGGCAGTGTACAGTTTGTCACAGAAGTCACAGAAGTTTGGAAACTTCCCACTCCACTCATACACTTGCTGGACTGACTGGCATGCATCACCATACTGGATCTTCATTCGCCGATGCTTTCTGTACGTTTCACCCCTTCACTGATTTAAAAAAAAAAAAAAAACGGGTAATAGAACGCCGCTCCTCTTCGGTGCGTGTCAAAATTCGGGCGGCCATCTTTAAACTGCCCTTACCATGTTCGTCTGCACCATGATGTCACGTGCTAAATCCTCTTGACATCCCTAGCAACAATATTGACAAGTTACAAGACAGTAGCATGGTTATTGCAATTTCTATCACACGTTTAAGGATTTAATTTGAAGCCCCCTCGTACGTAGCCCTTGCTTGAGATGATGTATTCTCGGGCTGCTAGGAGTATAGGTAGTATAGATTGTGTGGTGATATAGTATAGGTTCTGTGATGACATGGTATGGGTTATGTGGTAACTTGATGTGAGTTGTGTGGTGACAGCTGTCCGTCCATCCGTGGCTCCTTATCACAGCTGCAACAGCAGAAAACATTGCATGTTGTTGCTGCACGTTGCAATAAATCCCAGCTCATTCAGCTTAGGCGTAGCCAGTCCAAGGAACATGAACACAAATGGTGTGTTGAAATGTTTTGACGGTGTTTCACCATCTTCTTCTCGTTGGCTGGATAGTGGGTTGGTGGGTTGAATTATTTCATGGTTGGTTGATTGGCTGATTTTATTGTTGGTTTATAAATATGTTGGGTGATTTTTTGGTTCGTTTGTTGGTTTGTTCATTGGCATGCTTGTTTGATTTAATGGTTACTTTGTTGTTTGATTTATTGATTGCTTGGTTGGCTAATTTGTTGGTCAGCTGGCTGGTGGGTTGGTTGGGTGATTCACTTGATTGTTGATAGATGTGATGGTTCGTTTATTGGTTAATTAGTTATTTGATTCCTTTATTGCTTGACTAATTTGTTGGTTGGTTTTTGATTAATTCATTGGTTGTGTGGTTAGATAATTTGTTGGTTAGCTGGCTGACTCAGAAATTATTTTGTCATTTGGTTGGTTAGTTTCTTAATAGGTTGGCTGATTGGCTAGTAAGTTGATTAGTTGAGTAATTGAGTAGTTTTTTGTGTCGTTGATTTGTTGGTTGGTTAATTACCTGGTTGGTGAAACCTTTGCTGCCAGACGGGCCAATATGTGCAGAACAAAGGAGTTTACTTGAACCTACATCTGTTCCACATGAAGATAGATTCTATGGAGATGTCTTAAAGCCTTAAGGTGACTGCTGATTTCTTTAAATGTATTCAGATACCACGGTGATGATATCGACGACAACAGCAACAATAACGTGGGCGACGGCGACGAAGAAGAAGAAGAAGAAGAAGCAGAAGCAGAAGAAGAAGAAGAAGAAGAAGAAGAAGAAGAAGAAGAAGAAGAAGAAGAAGAAGAAGAAGAAGAAGAAGAAGAAGAAGAAGAAGAAGAAGAAGAAGAAGAAAAATGTAGGAGGAAGAGGAGGAGAAGGAGGAGGAGGTGACGGAAGAGGAGGAAAGAAGAAGAAGATTAGGAAAGCGACGATGACGAAGAAGAAGAAGATGAAGACGAAGAACTTGTGGAATCTGATGCAGTAACTAACTGGCACCTTGCCATCTTGACAAGCGATAGTTTGTAAAATGGAGTTATATTTCTCCACAAATCCTGGGCTGAATTTTGCCCATGCAGCACGATCCCTCTCTCGGCCTGCCTAGTTTACTCCAGCGGAGGGGTAACACCAATACGTCTGGAACAAGACAAGCTGCCGGATCAGTAAAACAATGATCTAACTGTCAGCCTATCCGAGCTTCATCCTAGACCAGTTACCAACCAAGGCTTAGGGCCTAGTCTGCCCTGACATAACATTTAGTCTTTAGGTTGCATTTTCTCGCACTAGGGTGTGGCTTGTATCCTCCCATTTGCACTCCTCTGCCCGAAGCCATTGGCATAATGTGGTGTGTTGGGTTTGGTGAGCGCCGCCCAACATTCTTGAGCTAACAGAAAGCAGGTAGTACCGTCTAGTGTCATACGATAGCTCAGTCATATCTGACTGAGATCTGACACCCGATACCGTTACTACTTCTAGTAATATCGTTGGCCAGTCTTTCTAAAAGTTGAGGACGTGTACCACAATCAGTGGACAAAACCATTGGACATACACAGTGGACACAATCAGTGGACACAAATCGGTGGACACAAACCAATAAACACAAACCACCACGCCATGACTTTCATCACATTCAATAATCGATATTAACAGCAAGCTAATAACTAACGCAGCAATTAAAACGGAACAGCAAACGGATGCAGCGCCATAGCCCAGGCGCAACTCACCCATCTTTTCAATCAAACAGCGAAAGAAAGACGAATTTCAACAAACAAATGATTAAATTTATGATCGAACGAAAGCTCACAAACAACCTTCGATTGCCAGGCCCCTCCAAGGCGGATATTAATTCTTAGTCCTGACCTCTTATTGAGTAGCAACTAACAGGGGAAGCTAAGCGATCCTGGGCGAGCCTGATACTGAATTGTTGGAGACGTGAGCCGGAAATGGAATGAAGCATTGCTATTTGAATAGTCTGCCCCTTACGCTGTTTATTAATGGCCGCCATTATACTCAATAAGAATTGAGGATAAAACAATTTGCTCTGTGTATGGCTTTTTTCTTTTTCTTAATTCTTCTTGAATTAATGTGGCTGAGGGGGGTTAAAAATTTAATTTAATATCGATTGTTTAAAAATTAATCCCTGTCAGAATTTCAATTCAATAAGGTGGCAGACAGGAAGAACTGCTTGTGTGTTTGTGTGTTTGTTTTCTTGCTTGACATGAGATGCATCATTTTCTTTTATTTTGTAAAGACGGCATGTTGAAGCAAAGAAGGAATTAGCTGAGGATATAAAGCAGCGGAGATGTGGTTTGAGTCGAATGTTGCGAATGCCATGGACTCGCAGGAAATGCAACCTATAGACTAAATATCGTGGCAAGGCCCTCAGCCTGGATCGGCAACTCGTAAAGAATGGAGGCTCAGACAGCGGACAATTAGAACATTACTTTGCTAATACGACAGCTTCTGTATCCTGTCTTGTTCCAGATGTTTCGGTGTTACTTTCCCTCTGGAGTAAACTAGCCAAGCCAAGAGAGGGAGAGAGATAGAGAGAGAGAGAGAGAGAGAGAGAGAGAGAGAGAGAGAGAGAGAGAGAGAGAGAGAGAGAGAGAGAGAGATCATGCTACAACGGTAACACATGATCTCTACAATTCAACCTAGCCTTTGTGCTATAGAGAGGTATAACTCCATCCCAGGCCCTCCATGAGTTGCTGTTTTATTTTTCAAGCACAATGCAGCAAACTATCGTATGCCAAGACTGCATGATGCCAGCATATATAGAGATGTGATAGCGCCATCACATGTGCAGGCCTGAGAGCAAGGAGAAACACGTTTCCAACCTGTCCCTCACTTTAACAAGGGACGAGCCCGCTCCTCAAACCAGCATCCGGCCGATCTCATAACATTTCGACCGCAGTTCACTACCAACTTCGCTAGCTCTCCCGCCACCTGGATCTGTTTTTCTGCAGACTTAACAGACGAAACTGCACAAGTCCCTGGCTGGAAACAGTTAAGTTACCAAGTATCAGATTAACTAAAGCACTCGGGGCAAAGTATTTCCGCTAGTCTGACACGAGTCATGATGTATCGGTTATGTTACTCGACCCTCAAACAAAAGACGCCTCTCTTCACCTACAGAATCAATTCCAATGATTGATGCCTGAACTCTTCAGGTCAAACGCCATATTTGCTAGAACGCAGCTATGTAACCAATTCTCAATCATATTGTTCGGGCTATCAATACCTTTATGAAATTATAACAAAAATGGCTGGATTAAAGACCACGACGCTTCTTAGCACTTTCAACAGCAAGGTATGAAATGTAATTTTTAACGCAGCCCGGACTTCTGTCCTGATGGATACATTAATATCTGGTTCAGTCTTTTGTCCGTGTGATGTGTATAAACAGGCATCACAAAGGCTACCGGAAAAACGGGAACGACCGTATAACGAAAGTGGCAAAGCTTTAACGACCGAGTGAGAAATGGACGGGCGTCAGTTCCAAGAGCTGATTACTCGCGATATGTAAATTCACCTGGAGTCGGGCGTGGGGACATTAAATGCGCATTTGGTACTCACTCACACGAGATAACTAGGTTTGATCCGAATTGAAACTTTGTCAATTATGTTTGCTATTTTTAAAATGTGCTCGTGGAACGCAGTCAATAACCTGTTCTGTTTGCAGGCTATAATATCTGTCTATTGACGTCATTATTTATCGTTTATTGACGTCATCATCAACGGTTGTCAATTGAGTGAGTTTTGTTCCCCTCGCTACTGGGTTCGGTTTACAGGCTCTTGTGGAGAAATATATTGACAGTTCTCGGTATAAATAAGACACTTTTACGATGCGGTCAATAAATTATCATTTTCGCAGTCTTAAATTAGAAACGTTATATTAAGGGACTCAAAGGTATAATGTATTATTTTTATGGTAATGCTGCGATTAATCTGTGTGGTTTGATAATTACATGATGTGGGTTGTGTGGCGAGATGTTGTGTGTGTGTGTGTGTGGGGGGGGGGGGGGTGTAGATTGCGTGAGGAGAGAGTGTGGAATGCTTGGGGTATATGTGGGTTATTTGGGGGAGAGGTTGTGTGTGAGTGTGTGTTGTGTGGGGGGTGGGGGTGTAGATTGCGTGAGGAGAGAGTGTGGGATGCTTGGGTATATCTGGGTTATTTGGGGGAGAGGTTGTGGGTTGTGAGGGGGTATTGGGTTGTGTGGGCGAGAGGTTGTGGATTGTGTACGGAGAGGGGGTGGTTTGTGTGAGAAAATGTTGTGAGTTGCGTGGGGATAGTTTGAAGGTTGCTGTGGATATGTTGTAGGTTATGTGTGTGTGTGTGTGTGTGTGTGTGTGTGTGTGTGTGTGTGTGGTGTGTGTTCACGCTCCTTTTAAAGTCAAGAGTAGTCGATGCACGTGCTAATACTTCTAGTTCACTGGACTCAATATTTCGAGGGGATAATATTTCCTTGTTGCCAGTGTCCATCGCCATAAGGCGAGCCCACTCCGACTTCTGAGGTACATGTAATTTACGCCCCCATGTCAAGAACGAGAAGTCGAAATTGTAGTCCAACTGACCGATGTAGGGTTGAAGCCGCAAACTCTGAATCAAGACACTGGATGTTTTAAGAAAGAGGGTTCTTTATTCATTCGGCAAAGTTACATCCACGTGTGCAGATGATGTGGATTGTGTGGTAACATGGTATAGGTTGTGTGGTAACATGGTATAGGTTGTGTGGTAACATGGTATAGATTGTGTGGTGACATGGTATAGGTTGTGTGGTAACATGGTATAGGTTGTGTGGGGACATGGTATAGGTTGTGTGGTGACATGGTATAGGTTGTGTGGTGACATGGTATAGGTTGTGTGGTGACATGGTATAGGTTGTGTGGTGACATGGTATAGGTTGTGTGGTGACATGGTATAGGTTGTGTGGTGACATGGTATAGGTTGTGTGGTGACATGGTATAGGTTGTGTGGTGACATGGTATAGGTTGTGTGGTGAACATGGTATAGGTTGTGTGGTGACATGGTATAGGTTGTGTGGTGACATGGTATAGGTTGTGTGGTGACATGGTATAGGTTGTGTGGTGACATGGTATAGGTTGTGTGGTGAACATGGTATAGGTTGTGTGGTGAACATGGTATAGGTTGTGTGGTAACATGGTATAGGTTGTGTGGTGACATGGTATAGGTTGTGTGGTGACATGGTATAGGTTGTGTGGTGACATGGTATAGGTTGTGTGGTGACATGGTATAGGTTGTGTGGTAACATGGTATAGGTTGTGTGGTGACATGGTATAGGTTGTGTGGTAACATGGTATAGGTTGTGTGGTGACATGGTATAGGTTGTGTGGTAACATGGTATAGGTTGTGTGGTAACATGGTATAGGTTGTGTGGTGACATGGTATAGGTTGTGTGGTGACATGGTATAGGTTGTGTGGTGACATGGTATAGGTTGTGTGGTAACATGGTATAGGTTGTGTGGTACATGGTATAGGTTGTGTGGTGACATGGTATAGGTTGTGTGGTGACATGGTATAGGTTGTGTGGTGACATGGTATAGGTTGTGTGGTGAACATGGTATAGGTTGTGTGGTGACATGGTATAGGTTGTGTGGTGACATGGTATAGGTGTGTGGTAACATGGTATAGGTTGTGTGGTGAACATGGTATAGGTTGTGTGGTGACATGGTATAGGTTGTGTGGTGAACATGGTATAGGTTGTGTGGTAACATGGTATAGGTTGTGTGGTAACATGGTATAGGTTGTGTGGTAACATGGTATAGGTTGTGTGGTGACATGGTATAGGTTGTGTGGTAACATGGTATAGGTTGTGTGGTGACATGGTATAGGTTGTGTGGTGACATGGTATAGGTTGTGTGGTGACATGGTATAGGTTGTGTGGTAACATGGTATAGGTTGTGTGGTAACATGGTATAGGTTGTGTGGTGACATGGTATAGGTTGTGTGGTGACATGGTATAGGTTGTGTGGTAACATGGTATAGGTTGTGTGGTAACATGGTATAGGTTGTGTGGTGACATGGTATAGGTTGTGTGGTAACATGGTATAGGTTGTGTGGTAGACATGGTATAGGTTGTGTGGTAACATGGTATAGGTTGTGTGGTGACATGGTATAGGTTGTGTGGTAACATGGTATAGGTTGTGTGGTAACATGGTATAGGTTGTGTGGTAACATGGTATAGGTTGTGTGGTAACATGGTATAGGTTGTGTGGTAACATGGTATAGGTTGTGTGGTAACATGGTATAGGTTGTGTGGTGACATGGTATAGGTTGTGTGGTAACATGGTATAGGTTGTGTGGTAACATGGTATAGGTTGTGTGGTAACATGGTATAGGTTGTGTGGTAACATGGTATAGGTTGTGTGGTGACATGGTATAGGTTGTGTGGTACATGGTATAGGTTGTGTGGTACATGGTATAGGTTGTGTGGTAACCATGGTATTACATGGTATAGTTGTAGTGGTACATGGTATAGGTTGTGTGGTAAATGGTATAGGTTGTGTGGTGACATGGTATAGGTTGTGTGGTGACATGGTATAGGTTGTGTGGTAGACATGGTATAGAGTTGTGTGGTAACATGGTATAGGGTTTGTGTGGTAACATGGTATATGTGTGTGGTAACATGGTATAGGTTTGTGTGGAAACATGGTATAGGTTGTGTGGTAACATGGTATAGGGTTGTGTGGTAACATGGTATAGGTTGTGTGGATAACAAGGTATAAGTTGTGTGGTAACATGTTATAAGTTGTGTGGTAACATGTTATAAGTTGTGTGGTAACATGGTATAAGTTGTGTGGTAACAAGGTATACGTTGTGAGGTAACATGGTATAGGTTGTGTGGTAACATGGTACAGGTTCTGTGGTAACATGGTATAGGTTGTGTGGTAACATGGTATATTTTGTGTGGTAACATGGTGTAGGTTGTGTGGTAACATGATATAGGTTGTGTGGTAACATGGTATAGGTTGTGTGGTAACATGGTATAGGTTGTGTGGTAACATGGTATATTTTGTGTGGTAACATGGTGTAGGTTGTGTGGTGACATGGTATAGGTTGTGTGGTAACATGGTATAGGTTGTGTGGTGACATGGTATAGGTTGTGTGGTAACAAGGTATACGTTGTGAGGTAACATGGTATAGGTTGTGTGGTAACATGGTACAGGTTCTTTGGTAACATGGTATAGGTTAGTTAGTTAGTTAGTTAGTCGACAGATCATCCTCGTTGCACATCGGACCATTCAGTCCATAAGTGCTCGGATCCCCTCCTCAGCAAATCCCGCAGCGTGTAGCGGCTAACAACGCCAGTTCTGTGTTGGTTTATCAATCTTCTTTGGCTTCCTGCGTAGTGTTCTTGTTTGGCCACCCCTCTTTTAATCTGCTGCTCTCGCAGTCTGGCCATTGTTGTAGATTCACAGTCATCACTTGGTTCTTGCAAAAGTCTCACTTCTCGTAGAGCATTCAGAATGTCAGCCTGGTCCATGGCGCGTCCGCCCTCCACAGTAGCCTCACCTGCGAGCTTGTCAGCCCGCTCATTTCCTTGTACTCCCGCATGACCTGGCACGAAGATGAAACTAATCTTTGCCAGCCGAGACCGCTTCAGAGGCAGCAACCATTCTCTTCGGATCGACCCCTCCTCTATCCTCTTGATCATGTTCATTGAGTCGCTAAGGAAACAAGCCCTAGTGAATGTCTGTGTCTCGAGCCATGTTATTGCTTTACTTACTGCCATGACTTCCATGGTCAGGCTACTTGTGGTTTCAGTGAAAGCACCAGAGTCCTCCTTCACAATTCTCCCTCCGGCCCGAGCTGTAAAGGCCCATGAGCTTCTCACATGTCGGACGACCGACCCATCTGTGTAGATGACCGCGTCACTGTCTAGCGAATTCTCGAAAATCAACGCTTGTACTTCAGCCTCCACAGCAGCCGGATTTTCTTGTCTGCATTTTCTATCTAGTTGGATGCAAACTGAAAAGGATGTGCAGAAGTCTGTTGGCACTTGCACCCACTCCTCGCCAGGTTCTAAGTCCTCAAGTGAACACACCTGTTGAAGAATGTCTTCGGCTTGACCCATCCACGACCGTCCTCTTTTTAACCTGCTGCCCTTCACCTTCCTAATTTCACTATGCAGTGGATGCTGTGTGTTTGCGTTAATTCTGAGGTAGGCGCGTGCCCTGCAAACTTGCATTCTCTCTTCAATGGTTGGAAAATCAAGAAGGTAGCGCATCGCCCTGCATGCTGTATCTCTTGTACATCCAAGAATAATGCGCATAGCTTCATTCTGTATCCTTTCCATCCTTTCTATCTGCTTATGGCTGAGAGTCAGGATTGCCATTGCATACTCCAAAACAGACATGACCAGCCCCTCGTACAGAAGACATAGATGGCGCTGCTCACAGTTTGCTGCCGCCATCACCCGCATCGCTGCCAAGCCCCGCTTGGCCTTTGTTATCACCTGGTCTATGTGCACATTATAAGCAAGGCTTCGATCAAACCGTATTGTGTGGTAAAATGGTATAGGTTGTGTGGTAACATGGTATATTTTGTGTGGTAACATGGTGTAGGTTGTGTGGTGACATGGTATAGGTTGTGTGGTAACATGGTATAGGTTATGTGGTGACATGGTATAGGTTGTGTGGTAACATGGTATAGGTTGTGTGGTGTCATGGTAGGGGTTGTGTGGTAACATGGTATAGGTTGTGTGGTGACATGGTAGGGGTTGTGTGGTAACATGGTATAAGTTGTGTGGTGGCATGGTATAGGTTGTGTGGTAACATGGTATAGGTTATGTGGTGACATGGTGTAGGTTGTGTGGTAACATGGTGTGCTTTGTGAGGTGACATGGTATAGGTTGTGTAGTGATATGGTGTGCTATGTTATGTGACATGGTGTTGTTTGTCCATCAAGAATGATGGTGACCACTCATTTCATTCAGTGGAGTTGAAAGTATGGATTCTAAGTTCTAAGATGGCTGATAAGGCCTATTTTGGCTCGAAATATTCTTTGACAATGTGGGCAAAGAATGTTTAACGTTCCAGGAGGAGGAACTCCTGAAGTGGTTTTTCTGTCCAGCCTTTTCTTCACAGCTCTTGCAGTCCTGTTTGCTTCACAAGTGACTGCACCCTTGCGTAATGATGTACGCCACGAATTCCGGTCTTTGGCAGCATTCTCCCAAGTGTCATGATGAATTCCAAAAGCTTTCAGTGAGATTTTCAGTGTCTTTAAAGCATTTGCTCTGGCCACCTTGGGAGCGGTAACCACAACGCTGCTCGCCGTAAACAATGTCTTTAGTGAGCCTGTGATCTGACATGCGAGTTAAGTGACTAGCCCAAAGAATCTGATTGTTTTTGCTCCCTCGCTTTGAACTCAAGCGTAGTCCATACACACTATTTATAGTAGTGATGGACTGCATTTTGTGTGTGGGTTAGCTTTCCATATTAACAGTGTCAATCGCCATCAGGCGAACCCAGTCCGACTTCAGAGGTACTTGTAATTTACGCCCTGTCAGGGTCTTAAACTTGGCTCGCTTTCCTAACTAGTGTGAGACAGTACAAATACAACGTGATTTGACGTAAGACTCAACGATACATAGTTTGGTGGATTTATTAACATATCAAATACAGAACGATGATCACAAATACATATAATGAAGACTTTACAACTTACATCCACAATACAGTCACAAGTCTGACTCGCAGATGTCCAGACACTCGCCTTTCAATACAGAAACCACACAATGCCTTTCTCACACGTCCGTCCTGTTCCGTGTCCCCAGAGGCTGTCTGGACCTGGTAGGCAACTTGCCTCCTGCCTGACGTGGCGTCACGTGGCAGTCGTGCGTCTTGCGTTGGCGGCCTGACCGCTGTCAGGCCAGCGATCTCGCAGGCCGGTAACATCATTCGCCTGGCGGCGCAACGAAGTGGTTGCATCCCTTACTGGGAGCTAAGTCGCCTGGCGGTCGTAACGATGTCCCTGCATCGCTGTCCACTGTCGGACTCTGACACGCTCCCCCGGTAACTCCATGAAAGATGTCGTCTTTCATGCTATGTCTGTACCTGTTGGGTTAATAGTATACCCTTGTCAGAGTCTACCTTTCCATTGTTATACAAAACGTTATCAAAAATTACACACATGCCATAGAAATATTAAGAACTGGGAGTTGGGTACAAAGACATGTGGTGCTTCATGTTTAACACATATCAGGCTTCACCCTCTCGATGGCTGGTTACCTCAATTATATTATCACCCAGTCAGATCAGTAGTACCGAGCTTCAGCGCAGTCTACTCGCAGCGAATTTGAAAAAAAAAGAATAATATGGTTCTTGGAACAAAAACCATCTAGCCAGACTGAATACGGCTTTATATAAGTCGTATAAAACACTCAAACCCTGTCCCTCTTGGCCAGGAGTTATTGTGTTGGTATACAATGTTGGCAACACTCTGCCATGCCCATAGCAGATGCCTGCCCTGTGGTGTCAACACTTTAACAACAACATGTTATATTACACACAACACATTAGCATATACATTTCACATTATGTGGACCTTTGTGTGAAAATGTAATAACAACAAAATGAAAGGGAAATAATTTTAACATTAGTGAAACACAATAATTTACAATAACTATTTAATTTCTTAGTGTCATTGCTTGACGTTTCTTCATATTAACGAGAAAAAGTCGGTAATATGAATACGTTAATCAAGATATGATTCTAAGATTACATTAGAGAAATAAAATAAACACACAATTCGTGTATTCAATTTATAGAATCCTAAATATTTTAAAATCGTCAAAACTTTTTAACATTTTCAATGTTGTCTGCTATTTTTGTTCTAAATTTATAATTAATCCGGAAGTACACACGAGCTGTACAATCAGCTGATGGGAAAGATTGTAGAACACACCTGTTCCGGTTTGATGTAGTTTAAAGAAGGAACAATGTTCTCAAAGTTCGTGGTGGATTTTGTTACACAATCTTCTGGATTACGATCGAATGTTCATGTGTTAGCTGTTTCAGTCGAACACTAAAGATTTCGGTCACTGCATAGGTGTAGAAAAGTCGTCACTGTTCAGTTTTACTTTCACACTCGTCATTAAAATGTTCCTGGAAGAATCACACGACGTTGTCACTGTCAAGTTGGATAATTCGCTTCAGGTAAGTGCGAAAGTGACACTGTTCTTGTACGTATATATACAGTTAATAAGTTCGCTTTCTACCACATACTACACATTTATACACGACAATCACTACATGAACTAGTAAAATAAGAACACTATATATAATGGGAGTATCCCTAGCACAATATTGTAGACATTACACAGCTTTTTGTGAATGAAACAACACTATTCACTGCTAAATGGCTGTGTTGGTCTGAGTGTATTTCTACATACCGCACTCAGACATTGGTGCTCACTGGGTCGGTCGGACAACGTGACAAAAGATCGGCAATTGAATTGGTTCTGCCTGGGATATGTCGACCTCAAAGCTATAATCTTGAAGTTTCAAAGACCAGCGTGCAATCATATGATTCGATGGCACCACTGAATTCATCCATCGTAAGGGGCTGCTGTCCGATTCTACGATGAAATGGCGTCCTAGAAGAAATCTAGACATTTGGTGATCCTACTACTAAAGCTAGGGCTTCTAGTTGAGGAATGGACCATGCCCTCTCGGGCTTTCAGCTTCCGGGATTACAAATAACTGGGTGGAGGATGTTGTTATACTCCTGCAACAGGACTGCTCCAATCGCGACGGAGCTAGCATCTGTGCGTAATCTGAAAGGGTAAACGGATATCGGGCAATTTAAGGATAAGATTCGTTATATCTTATCGGAAAAACATGATAGCACTTTATGAAATGCGATTTTTAGGCATTCATCGTGTACAATTTTCTCAGGTTTATCCTTTGTTAGTAAATTAGTAAAGACCTCGGTCAGTTCCGAAAAATCAGGAATAAATTGCCTATAGTAAATGAATTAGGCCTAGCAAACTTCTGACTTGTTTCTTAGTAGTCGGAAGTGAGAGTTTTAGTATCTTGGACACAATTTTATCGTCTGTCGTGACAAGCCATTGGATTTTTGTAACCCAAGAATGATATTTCCTGTGGTATGTCTACTTTTGCCGGTTCACTGTCAGTCCGTGCGTCTGATCCGTTCAAATGTTTGGTCTAATGTCTTAATGTGTTTCCCTCATTGTCTGTTGGGGGAATGCATTGCGTCAAAAAGCAGATTATGTTAGGAAAGTCTCTTAGCAGTAGTCGTGTCTCGTACGAATGTGGCTGGGGCGTTAAATAGCCCAAATGGAAGTTTGCACCATTCGTACAGTCCCCAAGTGAGGCGAAAACTGTCAGATGTCTGCTCTGTTCGTCTACAGCAATCGCCAATAACCTTTAACCATGTCTACAGTCGTGAAAACCTAGCGTCTGTCAGTTCTGTCAGAAGCGTCAGTGTTTGCCATAGGCTCAAGATCTAGAACATTATTTTATTCAGTTTTGGGTAGTCGATGCACAGTCTTATTGTGTTGTCCTTTTTGCGTACTATGACCAGGGAATGAGTAGTCTGTTGGGGATCGTCTTATGATTTTTTTTCTCTAAGTTGATGATTTTTGATGTAACTGTTCTTTGAAATGAAATGGGATGGGTATGGTCTGCATCTAAAGGGGGCGTTTGATGTGATGCGATGTGATGGACTAATTCTGTTTGTCCTGGGTTGTTGAAAAGATGGTGGGTTTTTACTGTTGTATTTTGTTTGCAACTGTCTTGTCGCTTTTTTAAATTTGGGTTGTTTTGACTCCTTTAAGAGTCTGTCGTGTCTAATGCAGGTGGGTTTGGGAAATTTTGTCACTAGCATCGTCGTCTTCGTGATCTATTATCACTGTACAGCTGTTTTATTGTCTTGTTCGTCGTCTCTGTTGTGTTGGTCTTAGCATATTTATGTGAAATATTTGTTTTCTTTTATAAGGGTCTCGTAGTCTACGGTGAAACTGTCTGTCACTTTAAAAGGTCCCTGCCAAAAACAGTCAGAAGGTTCTGTCACTAGGTAGCGAAGGGAAAAATGTCCTGTCCAGGTGCAATGTTTTTCCTGTTACTTTGTCAGCATACTGTCTATAAGTACACCAGATAGTTTTAGTGCATTCTTTGCAATAACACAAGATTTGATGATTCTTTTTACGCAAAGATGTCACATATAAGTATGATGATATGGGGTTTTAATACTGGTGTAGAGTCGTTAACTTTGGTGGTAATGGTCAATGGCCACGTGGTTTGGACCATAATAAGTTCAAAAAGGGGAGAAACCGGGACTAGCATGTGGTACCTCGCGATAAGCAAAAAAAATACTGGGAGATATACATCCCAGTTGTTGGGGGGTTCTTGCTCCTTTTGCAAGCATGTGCTTAAGATCCCCGTTAAACTTCTCTATTACTCCGCTCTGTGAGGATGGGAGGGGGGAAATTTAAACACTGCTTTTAACTCCCACATTTTGGGGAAAGCTTGGGTGGATGCGGCAAAAAACTGAGTGCCCCTATCAATTGGAATATTTATCCTTTTGGAAAAAAAAAAA
>JACEFZ010008831.1:0-103032 GCA_014155875.1 Cepaea nemoralis
TGGAGTGAGTCTCAAATGAAGCGGGTGTGGGTCACAGTTATTTTTTCTGTTCAGCTTATGTTGGACACTCATGCAGAAAATGTTTACTCGTCACTTTACCAGTTCCACTGTTACATTCATAGATGAACCCATTTTTTGGCTCTCATAGACGTAGAAAAAAGAAATAGAGGCTTGAGGACGCACCAGACAACATAAAAATTGAAAGCTAGCTTACCGACCGGGATTCAAACCTGTCACCTCCAAATGACAACAGCGCCTCGCTGCAGAAACGAGTGTACTTCCGACGCATGATCAACTATGGAATATGGACTAAATCGCGTCTAACCATTGAAATAGCACCATATGCCCTAGAATGTTATATTAAACCAGCATATTTCAATTAAATAACACACAAACACATGGACCAATAATGCTATTACAGTCTATCACATCGTGCACACTTTTTCGGAAAATGTTAGACCTTAACAGATTCTAGGCCGCGGCATATAAGTTCGGATGACCAGTTACCAGCCTCAACGACTTTCCTTGGCAGACAATGCCCTTGTCTTGTACCAATTTTTATGAAGCCGAGTCGACTCCAGATCTATTGGTGGGAACAATCAGTCTCTGTTGGAGATTGGAACCAGAAGATTATGCCAATGCGGCCCGATGAACTGAATAGGACATAAAATCAATAGACATCAATGATGCATATCGAGTTCGAAACAAAGCTGCGGGCGATTTGGCAGAAGATCGCTTTGCGTTGATTTTTTTTAATGAAATGGTATGGGTGCCGGCCGTTCAGAAAGCAATGGCAAGCTACTGAACGTAAACTTGCCCAAGAATCACGAACAACCAAATAATGCTGAGGTTGACTGTTACGTCCTGTAAAGGATAAGCAACGTTGGGTATAGGTGGGGGATTTGTGGGGGGGGGGGGGGGGGCCTTAAAACTTATAGACCCAAAGTGGACATCGAACTCTTCTACATTCACAATGTTTTAAGATTTGCTCACTTTTTTCTATCCACAGATCCTACTTAAAGTCACTTGATTTGGCTACTCATTGCCTACTAGTCAGGGATACAATAATGCATGTATAGTTAGTTACATGTGATGGGTTTCCTGTTCAATGTGGTGGATAAGCGAGTGACCTTGGGGCGTTCTTTGTTTTTTGTCTTACTTATGTATTTTACTCATTTGAACTTGTAGTACAAGGTTCCGTCACCCAGCTACTAAGTTGAGTGCTTGATGCGACACTGTGAGCTGTGAATCTCATGTGGAATGCTTTTTCATCTATTCACGGTTGTTTGTGTTGTGAACTAAATGTGCAGAACAATGGCGGGTAACTGGCTGCTGACCTAGCTGGTTTGCCTTATGCAGTAATGCTTATGCAACTGCTGGTTTTCTAGTGACTGCGGCTTCCAAAGATGAACTGTAGTTTCAATGCCAAACCGTGTGTTAGCGTTCTGACAGCAGTATTATGCATGCTAGCGTGTGCGTGCTGTTGGATTTGATGGGACTGCTGTCTGTTTCGCTTTTCACATGGGACAGTGGGGAGAATTTTGTGCAGTTTTTGCAGGCACAGGAACAGAGCATTTACGGGGTGACCCAATGCCGTGAACTTGGAACGGCGACTAACTAACTAAATTAATTATGATGGTTAGAGTGTTGTTTGTTCCTGGCCACGGTTTGCTTATGAATTTTCCTCATACGGTTTTATAGTAAATAATCCTGTCGCCTAGCTACGGAGTTGAGTGCTTGGTGCGGCACATTCAGCAAACAATTTCTGAGTTATTCTTTGTACAGAAATAGAAAATCAAGCAACAGTCACCACGACAATGAGGAAAAGTAACATTGCTGAATCGTTAATACATAAACTGTGTTCTATCATCTTCTCTTCTCTTCTCAATATCCTCAACCAACTCATTACAATCCCGCCTATCATTAACTATCCTATGCAGTTCTGCCGTTCGCATATTGTTAGTTTCTGCTTCTAATTCTCAAATCCATGAGATTTTAGATCTTCCTCTACTTCTTTTGCTCTATGGATTTCAGACTAAGGTTTTTCCAGTATTTTTAGTCTCGGGTTTTCTCACTGGATGGCTGCGGTCAAATGACCAATATGGTTACTGCCATAGAGGAAAGCAACGGCAAACTATCTCTTTAAAAGTGCCTAGTACATTATGATTCGCCTAAAGACTGATCATCGCAATAAATGGAATCAGCGTTAGAGAACGAAACATCAATAACATTAGATATGCAGATGATACAGTATTGATTGCGGACAATGCGCAGGACCTGCAGCAATTAGTAGATGCGGTTGTTGTACCCAGTGAGCAACTGGGGTTAGAATTAAATTGTAAAAAGACACAGGTTATAGTAGTCACTAGGAAGAACGAAATACCACAATGTAATATACAAGTAAACGGGACTATTCTTCAACAAGTGAATCGGTACAATTATCTCGGACTAGTCATAACATCTAATGGGAGATGCCTTGAAGAGATTAGAACAAGAATCGTCATGGCGAAAGTAGCTTTTAGCAAGATGAAAAACATTCTGACCAATAAAAAGATGTCAATTGAAACGAGAAAAAGGGGTTGACGAGTGGTGGGTGGAGTGGGGGGGTGGGGGGGGGGGGGTTGACGAGAAAAGAGGGAAACTGTCGTAAGTTATCCCTTCTTACTTTAGTGTCGTCCCTGGAGTGATGGGAATCAACACCCACATTTTTATTAACCCAATATTATTGTCCTAGAGAAACCACCAGACTCCGTCCACAAAACTCCGTCGATCTGTCGACACCTCTTTCTTACTCTCACTCACCCATAGATCATGCCCCCTCTCACTCTTCCCCAACACAACATACTCCACAACTCTAGCTTTAACAAATAAATATAAAATAATTTATTAAGCAAAGAGTATGTGTGGGAGAAGTGTGTGTGTGTAATGTGTAGAATGTGTGTCGAATATTCTAGTGTGTGCAGACTTAGACCAAGTAGCTGAAGAGCCCAGCCCGATCATCCCGGAAAGGATCACACCACATCTTCATTCAGTCCACATTACTCTCACCAAGGAATGTGTCCCTCCTGCTAGATGTAGACTTCTACCGGTCGCTGCTTGATCACTCATATACCTAGTCACAGTTTAACACTGATCCTGCCTGGATCACACACCGTTATTACATGTCCCTATTGTTCTTAGACTTATAACATCCTTGTCTAGTGAGGACACGAAAATACTGTTCCTTGAACTAAATGTAATTCCTGTCTAAAGTTTCTACTGCTCACACGACCACTGTTTTAATAACTTCCTAATCAGTTTATACTGTTCTATTCCCATGTGATGTGGAAAAACAGTACCTATTAGTCTTTTCACCTGTCGTGTGAAAACATAATACCCACTGGACTTTTCCCATGTGGTGTAAAAAACAAAACAATTCTATTGTTCTGTTCACATGTGATGTTTGAAACATTAATCTCACGATTTTTCCTTCTCCAAAATGATGCGGAAAAACCAATCTCTAGTATTCTGCTAACGTGTGACGTTTGATAAATACTCTCACGATTGTTCCTGTAAACCCCTTTCATCATGGGCCCAGTGCAAAAGTTGCTGACTAACTGCCTGCACTAAGGTCTCCATTCTCAGTGACTTGAGTGACCTAAGGGAACCTGTAAAAGAGAGAACAATACATTTGGTGAGAGCACCTGTCGCTGACCTCCATTGGATGGGGGTAGGCTGATATCCTCACTCAGATACATGACAGTGAACCAACTCTGTCATGGGCAGAGGAGCTCTTCACTCCGGTCTGCGGTGGGTTAAGACCAGGACAGAGCAAAATGCAAAGTGTAGACCCCCAGCAGACCTCACTGGAAGATCCCACCATTGGACATTCTCCCCATCCTCAATCTCCCCAAATATCATCCCATTTCACTATTCCCCATCAGCGGAGCCACCTGCCTTCTTACACTAGTTAATCTTAACAATGCGACTGCCTATTGTCGCTGATATTCCTTGACTACCTAACCACAATGCAACAACACTATGTTATAGTTGTAAATTATATTTCTAAGCTATTCCACATTAATTATAGCTAGATGCAATCTATAAAATACCTTATGCCTTCCTGACTCAACCTCTGAATCGAATACACAGTTTGCCATAAAAGACACATGTTAAGCAAAACCGAACACATGCGATTCTATTCAACACGGATCGAGCCAGCTATCACTTCTGCCTACGTCAACTGTTTGAGCTACACTAGCCAAAAACAAATCATGTTTTTGTCACCAAGAGTCTTGAATTGTTCACATGACGTTCCTTTGATGTCAATACATCAGATGATTCCAAGGACAGACTATCCATTTCAGAATAAGATCTTATCTCCCTTGTTTTTAATCACTACAAGAGTTGTCTTTCCTTGTTCACAGTTATCTCCTCCTGTCCTGACAACCAACACGAACTAGTGTGTTCCTGCATTCTCCCAACAACAGACTCTCTTTGTTCAGGCTGGTCGGCAAAATGACCTTGTTTTTTCTGCACCGGTTAAAAACAAGTATGGCCTTGAAAACACGCCGTGAAGCAAACTGTCTGTATTATCATCATCTGGTTAATCCACGGTGATCTCATGACATAGGCCCCCTCTTAAGAGAGTAGTCCATCTTACTCTTCGCCACCGTGAGTTCAATCTAGATGATTCATTCCTCTTCTTCGGGAGCTGGATGTCTTGACAAGAAGTCCGCTCCAACATTTTCCTTCCCAGGAATATATTCCACTGTGAAATTGTAAGGTTGAAGTAACAACGACCACCGCTTTTAAACAGGCTTTGAGCTTCTAAGAAGTAGCCAGGGACATCAAGGGCTGATGATCCGACTGGACCCGAAACTTAACTCCATACAAATAGGGCTGGAATTTTTGCACGGCCCATACGAG
Source organism: Cepaea nemoralis (assembly GCA_014155875.1). NCBI lineage: Eukaryota > Metazoa > Mollusca > Gastropoda > Stylommatophora > Helicidae > Cepaea > Cepaea nemoralis. Next base: position 4,909 of record JACEFZ010008831.1, read on the forward strand.
AGACAAGCACTCTCTCTCGACTGTCGAATAATTCCTCTCAGCCTGGAGAAGTTTCTTACTTGCGTATGCCACAGGTTTCAAAACCGAAGCATCGTCTTTTCCTTCCTGTAACAAAGCTGCCCCAATCCCAATCTCACTCGCATCCGTTCTCAACACAAATGGTTTGGAAATGTCAGAGTGAGCTGTAATACAGGCTTGCTGACCAAGGCCTCCTTTAACTGACCATAGGTAGTCTCACATTCTGGTGTCCAAATGATTTGGTCCGGGAATCCCTTTTTCAAGGTTTCCGTCAATGGAGCTCCCATTTCAGTGAAATGTGGGATAAATGTTTGGTAGAACCCACACAACGAGAAAAAAGATCGCACATTCTTCTTCGTTTTTTGGCCTTGGTGCATTTCTGATTTTCTGCAGGTTCTTTTCTTCTGGGACAATGTGTCCTGGAGTGATGGTGTGACCCAGAAATTCCAGAGTCTGGTAACCAATCATGCATTTAGTTGGACGAGCTGTAAGCCCTGCTTCCTTGAGTCTATTAAAAACTCTCTCCAAGGATTGCAAATGGTCATCCAAGCTGTCACTGGAAATCAGAATATCATCCATGAATGAGATGATGGCCGGATCCTGTAAAGGATCTAGTAAAGTCCTCATCATGCGTGTAAACACACTAGGTGCATTGCTGAGTCCAAAGGGCATGACCTTGAATTCGTAGTGTCCACTGGGTGTACTGAAGACCAACAGTGGTCGAATCTCCGGTTTGACTGGTATCTGATAGTACTCCCGACTCAGATCCACCTTTGAAAAGTACCGAGCCTTATGGAGCCTAGCGAATAACTGAGTTGGATTCGGCAAAGGTTCCACCTGAAATTGTGTATGACTGTTCAGAAGTCGGTAATCTATACACAACCGGTGTTCTCCACTTGGTTTGCGTAACAAAACTACCCCCGCGTTGTATGGGGATGTGGATGGCGCAATCACGTCATCCTCCAGCACTTTTTGTATTTCCTCCTCCAGGGCCTTTTCTTTAGAGAATGGCACTGGGTAAACCTTTTGGCGAACAGGCTCTTGGGTGGTCAACGTCATCTCGTACTCCAAAAACCTCGTTCGTCCTGGTTTATCAGTCAGTATCTCCTGATGAGACTCGAGAACCTGGGTTATCCTTTCCCTCTACTGGGAGGTCAGATCAGGGTTCACTTGCACATCCCTATAGGTTTCCTGGTGTACCAAGGGATATTCCCTGCCCTCGTTGGTTCCCACTTCCGTCTCCACTGCAACTTCCATTGCCATGAGGTGAGCTGCCTTGTCTCCGGGTCTCTCTTCGTATTTCCGCAAGAGATTGATATGGAAAATCTTCGACTTTCCCCGGATCCGGATCTGATAGTTGGTTCTGGATATCACCCTTTCCACGGGAAATGGTCCTTGCCAACCTATCTCCAGTTTGTTGTTTCCCGTTGGGAGTAGCAACAATACTTTGTCTCCCACCTCTAGAGATCTGTCTTTAGACCTACGGTTGTAGTAAGCCGCATGTCTTTTTCTGGCCCTTTTCAAGTTTTGATTTGCCAGAGTCCATCCCTTGTGAAGTTTTTCTTTCAGTTCCTCCACATATTTGTAGGAAGAGATCACTTCTTCTGACGTCCCCTCTTCAGTCCAACTCCTCAACATGGCTTCCAACGGTCCTTTGATTGGACGATCAAACAGCAACGTAGTTGGTGGTAGTCCTGTTGAGCCATGAGGAACTTCCCGATATGCAAAGAGTGCTGCTGGGATATATTTATCCCACCTATCAGGTTTCTCCTGTGCCAGGTTTCCTGAGCATTGTCATAAACGTGCCGTTGAAACGATCTACTTGTCCATTGGCTTGAGGATGGTAAGGGCAGGTATGTATGTGGTTAGAATGGAACACCCTAAATACTTCCTCCATGAGTTTTCCACAAAACTGGGACCCATTGTCCGTCAGAATTTGATCAGGGAAGCCTAATCTGGTAAAGGCCTCCATCAGTGCGTCCGCCACTCGTTTCGAGTCAATCGTGGTCAACGGTATAGCTTCACCCCACATTGTACAGCAATCCACCATTGTGAGAATATACATGTTCCTCTTCCTCGTCCTGGGAAGTGGACCCACGATATCGATGACTACCCTCTCGAAAGGAGAGTTCATGATGGGCATCTCACCCAAGACCACCGGTGCTGTCCAGTGTTTCGGTGCCACCCTCTGGCACTCAGGGCATGATTTCACATACCGACGCACCTCATCTGTCATTCGCGGCCAATAGTAGTGGCAGAAAATTCGCTGCATGGTGGCGGCAATACCCATGTGTCCACTAAAGGATGCCCATATGTAGAATCTGGGACCGGTGAGCTTTCGGGACGACCAACTGACCGTATAGGGTGTCTCCCCTTCCGGGTATCCTGTAGAGTATCATATTCTTCTTGTAATACTGCCCACGTCCTGGTGGATCAGCACTTCTCTGCAGCTTTTTGTAGCAAGGACGTAAAGTAGCATCCTCACTCTGGGCAGTTCGTAGCTCCCCCAGCATTGGGTTAGTCACAATTGCTTCTGCATCTTCCGTTCTCGTCTGAGAGCGAGTCTGTATTGCTCCCATATGGATTGGCTCCCTGGGAATTCCCAGAAAGACATACCGGCAACCGAGGATGACGGGAAAAATGGGATCGGTCAATACAGCGGCCTTGATTGTGCCGGTGACATACCTTGACCGAATCTCCACATTAGCAATGGGCAACTTCATGGCCACAGCACTCTTCTGTGCAGGCTGTATCTCCATGGTCTCACCTGTGAAGTGTTCTGGATGTACCAGATCCACAGAAATCACGGCCTCCCCGTCCAGTCCTGTGTCTTACAAACACTCCACTTGACGACCATTAACTTCTACCAATTCCACTACAGGTAGCTTTTGCTGGTCTGGAGTCTCTTCCTCGGCCTCGACCTGTTTGGTGGGCTCTACCTTAGGTTTCCCGGAGCACACGACGAATTTAGAGTCTCCTGACTTTCCCCTGCAGTCAATAGCATTGTACGTTGTTGGCTTGCATTGGTTGCACCATTTCCTGTCCTAGATTTTCTAGTGCCGGACTTAAGTGAGCTCTCCTGGTGGCGAGCTTCCTTGTTGACCTTGGCATTTTCTGTGACAACCTCTTTGGAAGTCACTTGGCATGCTGCAAAGTGAGGGCTCTTAGCCTTCAATTTGCAGTCCCTCGTATTGTGAGAGGGTGACTTACAAATTGAACACCATTTCTCCGACCACTGTCGTTTTGGTGTAGAGCTTGAAGTGTTCTTGCTTCCCTCCTTCGTCTTCTCTGAACTATCCTCTGATTTTTGTTCATAAGGTTCCCCCTTTTTGGTTCCTGAGTTTTTGGCTTTCTTCTTGTCATGTTTCTCCTGACTTTTGGTGTTGGTAGAAAGGTTTTCCCCTGCCTCCCCATGTACCTCGACGAACCGTTCTGCTAATTTTGTCCCGAGGTCAATACGTTCCGCTCCTTGTTCTCCCAGGAATGTCCTGAGAGGTTTTGACATTTGCTTCTTCAGCTGGTCTACCACCATGAGCTCTTCCAGACTCTCGTAGTCATGTTCGAACCCAGCCAAATCCATTCACTTATGGAGGTAGGATGTTAGACGCAAACTGTAGGCAGCAAACAACTCCCCCGGTTCTCGTTTCGCTGCTCGAAATTTTTTCCGATAGGTATGTGACGTAACCTCGAATCGTTTCAGCAGAGCCGTCCTCAACTCGTCAATTGTTCTCATGTCCTGGTGGCAGGCGAGAATAAACCTCGTAGCCTGTCCCTCGTAATCCTTGGGATAGCTTGAGATTCCATTTGTTACGCTCCAGACCCATAGCAACGGACATGGCCTCGAAGCGTTGAAGGTACTGGTCAATCTTCTCTTTGTCCTCCTCGTAGATCGCTAGAGGGAACTTCATAGCATGATAACTATGCCCCCCTACTGGTGTTGAGCCTGGGATGGAGGAACCTCCAACTGCTCCCTCAGTTTCCCCATTAGATTGACTCTTCAACTCGAGTTCCCTCATCCGGTACTCGTGCTCCCTTTTCTGAGCTTCTTGCTCCGCTTCCCGTTTCCGAGCAGCTTCCTCAATTTCAAGTTTCCTAGCTGCCTGACCAGCTTCAAATTCCAGTTTCTTGGCTGCCTGTTCTAACTCCATCCTTCTCAATTCCAACTCGGCCTTTCGATCTTCCCTTTCTGCTTGACGAAACTCCCTCTCCACCTCCTGCATGTAATCTGTTAGGGCAGAACCCGACAAACCCATTTCTTCCCCTTTTGCTCTTAGTTCTGCCGTGGTTAGTTTAGGAGTGGCAATTATTCAGAGAGATAAGTCAGCAGATAGAGTGCAGATTATCTCCAAGAGGAATATATATATATATATATATATATATATATATATATATATATATATATATATATATATATATATATATATATATATATATATATATATATATATATATATAATGAACAATTACAGTTAATCTAAATAATTAAGACCACAACACAACACAATCACTCAGTGACAAGAGCAGAATCAGGACCACAGACCTATGCAGATGTGTGAAGTGTGAACAGGTAAGATATGTGTCTTAACCCCTATCCACATTCACTCTAGCTGGATTCTCTCTCTAACAATATCTCCGTCCTTTAACCAAAGATCCCGTGTCTAAAGATCCCGTTGTCAGAAGATCACGTTTACGAGAGATCCCACTGTCCGAAGATCACGTTTACGAGAGATCCCACGGTCCAAAGATCACGTTTACGAGCCCCCAATAAATGTCGTAAGTTATCACTTCTTACTTTAGTGTCGTCCCTGGAGTGAAGGGAATCAACACCCACATTTTTATTAACCCAATATTATTGTCCTAGAGAAACCACCAGACTCGGTCCACAAAACTCCATCGATCTGTCGACACCTCTTTCTTACTCTCACTCACCCATAGATCATGCCCCCTCTCACTCTTCCCCAACACAACATACTCCACAACTCTAGCTTTAACAAATAAATACAAAATAATTTATTAAGCAAAGAGTATGTGTGGGAGAAGTGTGTGTGTGTGTGTGTGTAATGTGTAGAATGTGTGTCGAATATTCTAGTGTGTGCAGACTTAGACCAAGAAGCTGAAGAGCCCAGCCCGATCATCCCGGAAAGGATCACACCACATCTTCATTCAGTCCACATTACTCCCACCAAGGAATGTGTCCCTCCTGCTAGATGTAGACTTCCACCGGTCGCTGCTTGATCACTCATATACCTAGTCACAGTTTAACACTGATCCTGCCTGGGTCACACACCGTTATTACATGTCCCTATTGTTCTTAGACTTATAACATCCTTGTCTAGTGAGGACACGAAAATACTGTTCCTTGAACTAAATGTAATTCCTGTCTAAAGTTTCTACTGCTCACACGACCACTGTTTTAATAACTTCCTAATCAGTTTATACTGTTCTATTCCCATGTGATGTGGAAAAACAGTACCTATTAGTCTTTTCACCTGTCGTGTGAAAACATAATACCCACTGGACTTTTCCCATGTGGTGTAAAAAAAAAAAAAAAACATTCTATTGTTCTGTTCACATGTGATGTTTGAAACATTAATCTCACGATTTTTCCTTCTCCAAAATGATGCGGAAAAACCAATCTCTAGTATTCTGCTAACGTGTGACGTTTGATAAATACTCTCACGATTGTTCCTGTAAACCCCTTTCATCATGGGCCCAGTGCAAAAGTTGCTGACCAACTGCCTGCACTAAGGTCTCCATTCTCAGTGACTTGAGTGACCTAAAGGAACCTGTAAAAGAGAGAACAATACACTTGGTGAGAGCACCTGTCACTGACCTCCATTGGATGGGGGTAGGCTAACATCCTCACTCAGATACATGACAGTGAACCAACTCTGTCATGGGCAGAGGAGCTCTTCACTCCGGTCTGCGGTGGGTTAAGACCAGGACAGAGCAAAATGCAAAGTGTAGACCCCCAGCAGACCTCACTGGAAGATCCCACCATTGGACATTCTCCCCATTCCCAATCTCCCCAAATATCATCCCATTTCACTATTCCCCATCAGCGGAGCCACCTGCCTTCTTACACTAGTTAATCTTAACAATGCGACTGCCTATTGTCGCTGATATTCCTTGACTACCTAACCACAATGCAACAACACTATGTTATAGTTCTAAAATATATTTCTAAGCTATTCCACATTAATTATAGCTAGATGCAATCTATAAAATACCTTATGCCTTCCTGACTCAACCTCTGAATCGAATACACAGTTTGCCATAAAAGACACATGTTAAGCAAAACCGAACACATGCGATTCTATTCAACACGGATCGAGCCAGCTATCACTTCTGCCTACGTCAACTGTTTGAGCTACACTAGCCAAAAACAAATCATGTTTTTGTCACCAAGAGCCTTGAATTGTTCACGTGACGTTCCTTTGATGTCAATACATCAGATGATTCCAAGGGCAGACTATCCATTTCAGAATAAGATCTTATCTCCCTTGTTTTTAATCACTACAAGAGTTGTCTTTCCTTGTTCACAGTTATCTCCTCCTGTCCTGACAACCAACACGAACTAGTGTGTTCCTGCATTCTCCCAACAACAGACTCTCTTTGTTCAGGCTGGTCGGCAAAATGACCTTGTTTTTTCTGCACCGGTTAAAAACAAGTATGACCTTGAAAACACGCCGTGAAGCAAACTGTCTGTATTATCATCATCTGGTTAATCCACGATGATCTCATGACAGAAACGAGAAAACTAGTTGAGGGGATACATAGAGCCTGTTCTTTTGTATGGATGTGAAACTTGGACAATGAGCAGTCAAGCTGAAAAACATCAGATGGCTGCAGAAATGTGGTTTCTGCGTAAATGCAAAGAATACCATGGACAGACAGAAAAACTAATGACCAAGTACTACAGGAGACAAATGAAAATCGTAAATTGATTATAGAAATTAGACATAGACAGTCAAAAATTTTTTGGACATGTTATGAGAAGAAATAGATTGGAGAACTTAGTGACAACTGGCAATATCAAAGGGAACAGACCAAGAGGAAGACCGAGAGGAAAATACCTAGATGGCTTTATCACATGGCATGCAGGAGACAGGAACACTGAGCTGATCCACGACGCTGGTGATCGAGGGAAATGGCGAGTCATGACCGCCCATGCTTTCCGGCATGGCACATGATTGATTGATTGATTTCTCATTGTATGACAAATCCAGCGTCAGCGCCATGCATTCATCTTTTGGTTCACTGCTATTTGTCTAGTTCTCTCTATAAGCTCCACTTTGATGATTCTCTACACCATTTCATTTCCTGTATTTTGCGCAGGCACCAATTTGTGAATATCTTAAGTTTATATATAATCGTAATCTGTTTTCAATAACCCACTTAAAATTTCTAAAGATGCACTTTAAATAAAAATTAACATAGAAGCTATGAAAAAATTATCGAAGATATAACTAACACATGAACTGAGTAAAGATGATCAAACTCTGCCACACACACGTACATTCGCATTTGCAGATTTACCTTTGGCAAAGAAAAGATCAAGACCGAAGACCCACTCAAGGTAATTACTTTGAACACGGCAAAAACATCTAGGCAAGGATACCAGAGAGAAAGATAGCCATACGAATATGCAATGCATACTTTGAAATAGGAATAGTCCAGAGTAATTGAATGATACTATTTCATCATAACTGGGTATAGCGTGAAACTGCCATGTCAAAGGGAAAGAAGATATAACGATGCATACACTCTCGTCCAGGCGGGAACATGCATACATATATAGTATTGGCACCTTGCCGTCTTGACAGACGATAGTTTGTGCTTTAATAAGGCATAATAACTTTTACCTATGGCGGTAGCGAATGTGACTGATTAGGTCAATTTCCCGCTGTAAATGTCCGTGCATAGTGGGTGCATGTGAACACGTGGTCATTTCCACCATCATGCACCATCTTACGTCTCACACGCTCGGTGTGTGATTTATCTGCAATAATTTTCTCCTTTGTCTTTATTCCATTTCTGATGTTTGCCCTCCATGCAACACGTTCAGCGGCGACTTGCTCCCAATGTGCATTATCAATGCCTGTATCAATCATGTCCCGCTTACACACATCTTTGTATCGTAGAAGAGGCCGACCCTGAGATTTCTTACCCATCTGTAATTCACCAAAAAGATGTCCTTTGGTATTCTACCATCATCCATCCTCCTAATATGTCCTATCCATTTAAGTCTACGACGACTGAGCATGGAATAAACCATCACACAACCTGATCTTTCCAATACTTCAGTATTTGTGATTTTGCCTTGCCACTTAATACCAAGAATTCTTCGCAGACACCGCATATGAAAGCGTTATACATATATAACACACACACACAAATCCAACCGTCTAAGCGCTGGAGCGCAAACATGCACGCACACAAACACGCGCACACACACATATACATACAAACACACAAACACAACAACCAACACTCATAAGACAAATGTACCTACCTACCTACATACCTACGTACCTACCTATCTAAGTACTTACTTACCTACCTACCTTCAGATAATTGAAAAACATATAATAGCAGTGGAAATATTGTTTCTGAGGAAAATGCAAAAAGAATACTATGTGCAGACAGAAAAACCAACGATCAAGCTCAACAAGCGGCAAGTGAAAACCGTAAACTAATTAGAGACATTACACGTAGACAGACAGTCAAATATATCTGGGGTACTTTATGAGCAGAAATAAACTAGAGAACATTTTGACAACTGGAATTATTGAGGGGAAAAGAACAAGGGGAAGACAGACAAGTAAATATATGGATGGCTTAGCCACGTGGGCATGGTCGAGACAAGAACACAGAGCTGATCCACGACTCTGGTGGTCGTGTAAGATGGCGTAAAATGACCGCCCACGCCTACCGGCATGGCAAATGATGATAGCTTTTTTTATAGCTATGGAAAGAACGGAGTGGAGTGAGATGGTTGAAGTTCTTATGCCTCATTACGGGAATACGTGCGTAAGAGAGAAACAAATCCGGTTCAAATATATTTACCATCGTGAGGTCATTAGTACTAATCGTTCAACCTTGAACCTCTGAATTGTTGTCAGCAACAAGTTCACTATGTTACTGCTTTCTGTTTACATATTTCTTCCCTGTCAAACAAAACGACCGGCGTTCATCACCAGCAGAGCTAATGTGAGAGAACATCATTTGCTAGTTTTGCTTGTTTATTTAACTGTTTTCTGTGGGATTTGTTTGTTTAATTCAGGAAGTTTGCTGGAGACGTATCATATTTCGGTTTATGCATAATGTAAGTAAACTGTTTCATAGTTTTATTCATGATTATATTATTAGTAAACTGAAAATGTCAAAAGTTTGAATATAATCTCATCTCATCTGGTTCTGCTTGTACCTTGCTGTGTCGAAGCATGAACAGCGCGAGATTGTCCGTTTAATGGCTTCATATATCGAGATTTCCATGGACTCTGTAATTCCCTCTGTCCATCGTTTACATGGTCGGCCTTTTATTCTGGTTCCATTTGGTCTGTACATCACTGCTTGTGTGGTAAACTGTTAGTTGGTAGCCTAGATACATCCCCGAACCATTTAACTTGCTGTTGTCTAATGAAATATAGCTCTTCTATAAACCCCCCCCCCCCCCCACCCACACACACACACACACACACACACTTTAGTCATGATTTCATCATTTCTGATTTTCTCTCTACTTGATGCATTGAGTATTCTTCTCAGGAAACTAATTTCCGTAATTTTTTCTTTCCTCTTTTATCTGTCATTGTCCATGTTTAGCATTGATAGCATAGAGTTGGTAAGAAGAATGTCTTGGCTTCAAAATCAAGAGTGATGAGACTGTTTAAAAGAATTCAGATACAGACTGGTCGCAACAATGCAGGTGTTAATCATCATTAAGAACCTATGGCACAACAGCAGCAAACATACAAAAGACACCTTGTTGAGAACATTATTATTAATTAGGAGGATCTTGGAGGCAACAGATATGTGGTTCCTGAGATGAATGTTGCGAATTTCTTGGACTGCCTGAGTAACTAACAACGTTTGTCTGAAAGAGGATAATGAAACTAGAACATGCTATTCAACATTAATAATGAGACATGCAGCTTTCTTTTGTCACATGATGAGAAGAAAGGCTTTGGAGAACATCCTGACGACTGTAAAAATTTAGTGACGGGCCAAAAAATATGATGCTGGATGGATTGAGCTGATGGCATAGAGAAATATCATCAGCGGAGCTGATCCAGAACACCAAATACCGAGATCTGAGGAGAGCCATGAACGCCTATGCCATCTAGCATGATGATGATGATGATGATGGTGTTCAGAACATGCATCCTTCCTGTGGAAACAGCGATACGAGTCAAGGACCATTTCGCAAACAAATTCAATTGTTTTGAAGTTAAATGGTGCAGAAAAGTTCACAGAATAGTGTGAACCAACTAATATAAAACAATAAACATTCTACTATAGTATTTGGCAAATCAGTCAGATAACTGGTGTTGATGTTGTCTAAACATCTCCACACACTGTCTCCCGTTCTCAGTAGCTTTCTTCAGCTCATAGCTCTTAACGTATATAATCGTCAGCTCATAGCTCTTAACATAGATAATCTTCAGCTCATAGCTCCTAACATAGATAATCTTCAGCTCATAGCTCTTAACATAGATAATCTTCAGCTCATAGCTCTTAACATATATAATCTTCAGCTCATGGCTCTTAACATAGATAATCATCATCTCATAGCTCCTAACATAGATAATCTTCAGCTAAGCATAATTCTTCTAATATTCAAAGCAATGTATTCCCCTTAGTGACTTTGAACATAGAAGCAACAAACAATATGTCGCATGATTTATTGCCTGGAATATTTCGCTGCATCTCGTCAGATGCTTACTGCAGAGTTATATATCAAAGAAAGTGCTCAAGCACACCTTCCACATTCGAACAATACCTGTGTATATGTATTCAACTGTTTCAACACGTATTATTCATTTATTCACTTCATATTACATTTAACTCTTCAGTATGCACCTGAAGAGTTACAGCGAAATATGCCAGTCAATAAATCGTACAACATATTGTTTTTGTCTTCTGTGTTTAAATACTTGTTCTTGTTATTGCTTGCGTGCTTTGTTTCCACCGACACACAGACTATCGTGAACAATTCTCATCAACAGTTTGTTTTAGAGCTTCTATTTTGTTCCATCAGTTGTGAATGCAGTGCCAACTCACTAGGTCAGTGTTCCCATATTGGTTGGCCCCTTCAGGGGGAATTCCCGGAGAATAAATGCATGTGTCAGCATAGTCTTGCGTCATTCACACCAAGCCTGTGCTTAGGATTGTTCAGCCTATTGCGGATATTCAAGACTACTCACTGCAACATAGATATTCAAGACTACCCACTGTAACATAGATATTTAAGTCTACTCACTGTAACATAGATATTTAAGACTACTCACTGCAACATAGGTATTTAAGACTACTCACTGCAACATAGATATTCAAGACTACTCACTGCAACATAGATATTTAAGACTACTCACTGTAACATAGATATTCAAGACTACCCACTGCTTGTGATTTCTTTCCTTTCAAAAACGTAGACAGTGCAAAATGTGTTTTTATCGGCTGACATTATTTTCACGTTTGTAGCACTGAGATATATGGTTTCATATTCCTTGTGTTTTTGCCCTGCCTTTATTAGTTCCTCAATACCCATTTGCGTTGTTGATTTGAGGTGCAGTTTACTACATCACAAAACCTGGTGCTCTAGATTGCTAACATAGTAAAGTAACAAGTAAAGTAAGGAACGTCTTTAAAAGCCTAGAAGCTTAGTTGATTACTTGCCACGGGATGATAAATCGTCTTATTCAAACTTCCCGTAGCTGCCATGGGATTATAAATGTAACTATAATTATAATATCAATACAGTAGTTTTCCCTCATGCAACCCACTTTTATTGTATATATAATACAACATGTCTGCTGCCATATTAACAACTTTGAATTCATAACTGTGACACACCCCTAATTCTCATTTTCAGGTATACATTTTTGTTTCGTTGAAGCCTACTTTTTGTTTTTTACTTAATCTGTCGAAGGATGATGTGGTCAATATCACCTCGATCGCCTTTACTTCCCAAAATATTTCCTGGTGTGAATTTAGGCCTGGTCGACCTGAGATTCCAGATCATTTTTTGTTACTGTATTTATTCCAGGGGGGTTTGAATACACGTGAATCTGACCAGCTGACAAGCGTGCTTGCCACTGCACTATCACCGTTTGCGTACCAACATATTGGTCGGGATCTAGTAGCATTGCATGTAAGGACTGCTTCCCGTCTAGTGTAGCTCTTTTGGGTGTTACAGATTTATTTCCAGAATGATCTGAGAATTATCGGGGCATAAAGGTGGCGTTGTTGAGATCGAGTATCATAATAGAGCAGGTCCATTGCAGAACGCCGCGCGCATCACGGCCTGCTGAAATAGTTCTCAATCTATGGCCATGTCTCCCACCGCATGCACGATCATATCTAATGTGTCTACAATGGCCTGTTTCCATCTTCGTGCTGGTTGACCCCTGCCTCTTGCACCCTCATGTCCAGGTATCTACGATGTCCTGTTTCCATCTCCATGCTGGCCAAGTCCCACCTCAAAACCCCTCATGTCCAATGTGTTTCCAAAGGAAATGCGGATAAAGTCCCACCTCAAAAACCCTATTGTACAATGTGTTTGCAATGTCCTGTGACAATCTGACAATCTTCGTGCTAGTCACGTCCCACCTCATATACCATCATGTCCAGTGTGATTGCAGTGTCCTATGTCCCTCTTCATGTTGGTCAAGTCCCACCTCATATACCCTCATGTCCAGTGTGATTGCAGTGTCCTATGTCCCTCTTCATGTTGGTCAAGTCCCACCTCATATACCCTCATGTCCAGTGTGATTGCAGTGTCCTATGTCCCTCTTCATGTAAGTCAAGTCCCACCTCATACTTCCACATGTCCAGTGTGCTTGTAGTGTCCTATGCTCATCTTCATGTTGGTCAAATTCCACCTCATACTCCCTCATGTCTAATGTGATTCCAATGATATGTATCCATCTTGGTACTGATAGATCCTGCCCTTTCTTCCAGCAATCATGCCTTTCATCATTGTTTTCCCAGCCACCGTGACCATTGACGTGGCCAACGTTTTTCAATTTCTGAGAAACGATTCTATTTACTAGTCAGTTTTCTTCGATGTTCAGATCTTTCAGAATTGAAGTATCTTTCTCATCATCGGTCCACGATGTTATAAATATTGTTCTGTAACATTTAACCTTGAAATACTCAAATGTTCATCTTTAGTGATTGCGAAATGGTCCTTTACTCACATCCATAATTTGGCCACGAGAACGATGTATGTTTTCACACATTGTCTTGCCCTTGTTTGCCGGTGTTGTGGCACAAAGGTTCTTAATACTGGTTATCCCCTGCTGTACTGTGACCGGACTGCGTTTCTTTTCGTTTGAACATCGGAGGAACCCTGGCGAAGTGGTCAAGCCGTCTGACTCGGGCTCCGAAGGTTGTGGGTTCGATTCCGGGCCGCGTACTTGGTTTCTCGAGTGCATTTTTTTTCGGAGACTCCTGGGGGTTGTCGGTGGAGCTACGGAGTTCATGCTTTGTGTGAGGCTTTCGGCAGTTCGCTGTAGAAAGAGACTGAGCCATTTGGGATAAAAAATCCGGTGCAATGAAGTCGACCCTTTCGACTTTTAAGCGACTCTTTTTAAGACCATCACCAATTGTTGATTATTAAGCTGAGATAATCAAAGTTTGTGGCATTGTTAATTGACTCAAAGAAACAGGTTATCCGACCTTAGTATTATGTGGATGCCTGAAACAATTCATGAATTTAAAGTAATGAATCTGTTAGCCCACATTCTGTAGGCATGTTATGAGGAGAGGAAAGCTGGATCATGTCTTCACAGCGGGAAAAATTGAAGGGGAGAGAAGCAAGGGAGAAACAAGAGAAAAGATGTTGGACAGTTTGACATCATGACAAGGAGGAACGTCGATATCAGAAAGGACTGACAGTACACGCAATTGAAATATCACTACTTTTATCGTTTCTTTACTAATTCAGTCTCAGGGAGATTTGTTCGCAATAGACGATCAATATCTCCGGCGGGCCTATTCTCGCTGGTCGCGGGATCCGCACAGTGTCATGTGGGGAGATTTCTTCGCAAGAGACGATCAATATCTCCGGCGGAACTATTCTCGCTGGTCGCGAGATCTGCAGGGTCAGACAGGGAGTCTGACGTTAGTGCACGCTTACATTGGTCCGGAACTTACTAATGAGAGGTGTACGCGCTCATACAGGTCCAGACACTTGCTTTAAGGCCCTCTGCTGTGGAATATGGCTGGATGCCTCTAAGCCAATTCCCACGGTTGTGAGGGTCAAGCCGCCACTCACCTCCTGCACTTGGAGGTGAGATTAACCTCTGGCCCTTCGAGGTTTGGTGCCGAGCCGCCGGCGTCTGCAGCCTGCCTTGTTCCAGACGTACTGGTTATCCTTTCCTCTGGAGTAAACAAGGCAAGGCCGAGAGAGGGAACTTGCTGCATGGGCAACACGTGTTCTCTGAATCCGTGCCCAGGCATTGTGCGATGGGATTTTGGCCAAATTCCTATCCACATACTTTCGTCCGTCAAGACGGCAAGGTGCCACTCACACGAGACAGGAGGCTCTCGGCAAACATGATCACCAACACCACATGGTATGGGTTATAAAAGAAGACACTTCCAAGCACAGATTTACGTACATCCACTAGCCGCTGCAGTCGGTCTCTCTGGTCTAGGGGTTACACGACTTTCTCCGTAATCCCGTATATCTCGTCAGTAACGTGATGTGTGTGAGAATTGGTAGCGGTTCTCTCCGCGTCGGTAACTTACGGGGTATGTGAGCCGGTCGCTCAGAAAGCAAGTGGCAAACTACTGAGCGTAATCTTGCCAAGAAATCAACAATCAGCTGAAAGATGCTGATGTTGACAGCGATGTCCTGTAACGGATATGCGAACAAAACAAAAACATAAACAAAACTAGCTGCTGCAATGCTCCTATGTTTTGTGTTTATACCTCAAATCGTGCCTTGTGGACCCGAAAGCGTGCAACATAAAGTGGATTGTGATATAAAACGATCTATCTTTTCTATCAAGTTGTATCTTGATCAATCATAAGTTTTTCTTTGACCTTGTTCCTCCTCCTGTCACTGATTTGCCTAGATTGTTCAGTTGGTAGGCAGCGGGTTGGCCATTTTGTGCGAACATGACATTGCTAACTTACTCTTTACCAATAAAAAGAATACAACTTCTAGAGACAAGTTGCTTGGTCCCTGATCTCTCTCTCTCCCTCTCTCTCTCTTCTCTCTCTCTCTCTCTCTCTCTCTCTCTCTCTCTCTCTGTCTGTCTGTCTGTCTCTCTCTCTCTCTCTCTCTCTCTCTCGTTCTCATTATTTCTTCTTCACTATCTTACTTATATCATTCTTTCATTATTTTCCGTTGTTTTTATCTACTCTTTTGCTCTTAATTTCTCTCTTTCTTTCTCTTTTTTTTCTCTTTCCTCATTTTTCTTTCGCTCAAAATTATTTCTTTTCCTTTCTTTCTCCTCCTCTCTCTATATTTCCCCATATCCTTTCTTTGACAATTTCTCTCCCTTTCTCAGTCTCTCTCCCTCGCACGCTTTCGTTCTTAATCACTCTCTGTATCATGCTGTTTGTTCTCTTACTTTCTCTTTATTGCTTCTGTTGTCATTTTGTGATGATTAGATCAGAGAGATAAGAAGGACAGAATGCCAGACTGGCCTGCGTGCCTATTTCTTAACCCTTCTCTCTCTCTCTCTCTCTCTCTCTCTCTCTCTCTCTCTCTCTCTCTCTCTCTCTATCTATCTCTCTCTCTCTTTCTCTCTATTTCTTTCTTTCTATGTCTTTCTCACCCAATTGCTCTCTCTCTCTCTCTCTCTCTCTCTCTCTCTTTCTCTCTCTATTTCTTTCTTTCTATGTCTTTCTTACCCAATTGCTCTCTCTCTCTCTCTCTCTCTCTCTCTCTCTCTCTCTCTCTCTCTCTCTCTCTGTCTGTGTGTTTTTTTCCTTTCCTTGACCTCTAACTAAAAGGGTACACGAATCATTTCTTTCTCTTTATGTCAGCAATAATTACTTTAACCCATGACCTCCAAACTCTGAGAACGCAAGACCTTGATCGTGTCTCAACATTGGCCAAGGTCATGCAGCACCTCATCCTGATAAAGAGAATCACACAGCGCTCATCACAGACAATTCAGTTGTCTTAAGACTGAAGAGCAGAATCGGTATCGCTGGCTTCGTAGCGATGTGGTTACGGACGTAGATCATAATCTCGCATACCCACGTACGAAACACAGCTGTGGGCGACTTGGTAGCAGACCTCCTTGTCGTCGGTTTTTCGTAAAATGGTTATGAAAGCAATGGCAAACTCATTCTTTCAGTCAGTAGCATGTCCTTCGTAGAACCTAGCTCCCATAACAACCTTCCGGAAAACTTCTCGGTCATAAGCAAGATGTCCCGCATCCGATACACCCATCTGAAGATCATCCGCCACATCCTGCACCCATCTTCTTTTTGGCAAACTACTGGTCATAAACTTGCCAAGATTTAGTTTAGTTTAGTCGACGGATCAACATCACGGCACACGGGTGAAACCCATAAGTGTTCCGTTCTACTCCTAACTCAAGCCTGAGTCCGGAGAATCTCAGCTCAGTGCACGAACTAAGTAGCACCGGTGAGTATGCTGAAATATTTTGGGTAGATTTTTAACTCGACAATTTGCCCTGGCAACGCCGTTAGATCAACTTGCCAAGAGATCAGAAATAGCCCCCCAAAAATGCTGAGATTGACTGCAAGGTACTGTAAAGGATATGCAACTAACTTTTTAGTAACAGTGAAAACTATCAAACCTAAAAGCCACACTCCGTAGACTATGTCTAGAATCCAAAACATTTGTGGTGCAGTGGGATCTCCGTCATATAGCAACATTCCGGGGAATGAAAAGTATGAATACAATTAGTAGAACTGTGGTAAGGCTGTGGAAGTGTAAGCAGTATACAATAACACGAAATAATGCAGCCTTACATAACACAATTACAGAAAACATAGGACGCTGCGGAGACCAGCCTGCGTAAGCAAACAAATCCGCACAAGACTATATATAAACATTGGGAGACACTTCGGTGACTACATTAAGGTATAGTAACCGAATGACAAGAATGGAAAAAAATGAAGAAAAATAATAAGTACAAAAGGAAATAATATAAACACATGAAAAAAAAAAAATGGTAGTGTCATCTCCGTGTTTTGTGTATTTGCTGATGAGGGCCGATCCTGCATGCCTCACTGATCTCTGAGTTTTATGTGGAAAAGAGGATTATCATCACCCTCATTAAGTGTCTTTCCAAATGCGTGGACCGTCGTTCTTCTCTACATCTCGCTAAATCCAAAACGATGTATCAACTCTTGAGTTGATATTGCTCTGTGTTTACCTGAAAGATTGTCCAGAGTTAAATCTCATTATCTGCCATACTTCTTCTCACCAGTAATCTTCCTTAGTTTGACAATGTGTTCATGATTTCATCGTTCGTTAAATGATCAACAGCGCTGATTCTCTCGTCTGACGTTAGTGATAAGGTTGTCTGTGTTTCTTGGCTTCTTTCCAGATATATGGGGTACTCATATGGAATATCGAAAATGTGTTAATCGTTCTGCATTTCTTTGCCTGCAAGGAAGAAGAGAAATAGTGGCACTCTACAGGAGTTGAACAACTGACTTATAAACAGTACCATGTCTCCGAAACTGAGATTCATTGGCCATATTAAACGTTATTAATTAATTAATTAATTCATTCATTCATTCATTCATTCATTCAGTAGCATGTCCTGTGCAGAACCTCGCTCCCATAACAACCTTCTGGAAAATCTGTCGGTCATAAGCAAGATGTCCGGCGTCCGATACACACATCTGGAGATCATCCGCCACATCCTGCACCCATCTTCTCTTTGGCCTTTGTCTTCCTCTCTTCCTAGGTATATACCCCTCTATTATTGTTCTCTCTCAATGCCTGTATGATACAGGCATTGATAATGCACATTGGGAGCAAGTCGCCGCTGAACGTGTTGCATGGAGGGCAAATATCAGAAATGGAATAAAGTCAAAGGAGAAAATTATTGCAGAAAAGTCACACACCAAGCGTTTGAGACGTAAGATGGTGCATGATGGTGGAAATGACCACGTGTTCACATGCACCCACTGTGAACGGACATTTACAGCGCGAATTGGCCTTAACAGTCACACTCGCTACCGCCATAGTTAAAAGTTATTATGCCTTTTTAAAGCACAAACTATCGTCTGTCAAGACGGCAAGGTGCCATTGAATGATTGTTCTCTCTAAGCTTTTGTGACGTTTCAAGTGACCAAAATATTTAAGTTTTCTGTGTTTTATCGTCTTTAATAGCCAACCTTCTTAAATAGTCAGCTCTTGAAGTATGAATGCATTTGTTCTTTTCTTTACCCAAGATATTCTTAGACATTATGCGCTGTTCAGCTTGTTTAGTAAATGTCCAGTTTTCACAGACGTATGTTGCAATGGCAAAGATTCATGCTCTTAATAATCTAATTTTTGTAGTTATATCTGTCCCACTCCAAATTCCGTCAGTTGTTTTAGTCTTTTAAGAGCAATAGTATTCGACTGTTCTTTCATTGTGTCACAATTGTTGGTAATCAATGACACCAAGATATTCGAAATTTTCAAACCACCTCCAATTTTTCCTCAATAACATATATTTCTGTCTCCATAGTAGTTTTATCTGTATGCATTAACTTTGTTTTTGCTATGTCAAGATAGAAGTTGTGATTTTCACTATTCCTTTGGGTTGAGGTTATTAGGTATTCTATACCATTCTGTGTTGTGGATAGCAATACTGTATCATCAGTATATCGAATATTAAACGTCACAATGACATAACAAGAACAAAGATAGACGGCATGGTTCCTGCAAGAAGAAATAACAAGCGTAGACAGCGTGAAGATGGACATAGAATATTGCAGCTTTTGGGCATGACTGTTCATGAGGCAGGAGAATGGTGAAAGATTGAAAGACTTTTCGGCAGGTCAAGATAAAAGCGACCTTATGCAAACAACTTGCTACCTGGCGATGAAAGAGAATCCAGCAATAGTAGAGAAATTCGGCCATCACGGAACGTTTGCTCTTTGGCAATCACAGAGTTAAAGCGGATTTCGTATAGTGAGATCGACGAACAATAATTGATTGCTCTGATCATCACTAATTGCCCATTAAGTATACAGATAAATAACACAACTCTGAAACAAGTTAAAGAATTCAAATACCTTGGAAGTGTGATCACAGAAGATGGCAGATTGGACAAAGAAATTGAAATCAGACGTCAAAAAGCTAGTGCACTTGCATATCAACTATCACCCTTACTGAAACATCTAAACATACCCATGTCCGCAAAACGACAGATAATAAACAGCATATTCACACCAACCCTATGCTACCAATCTCAAACCTGGACTTTATCCAAATTACACCTTCGCAAAATCAACACCTGCGAAATGAGATGCCGAGGAGAGCTACCAACTTAACAATCCTAAACCGAGTGAGAAATGCTATTATCAGACAGACTGTGGGATCAACACCTTGGGCCACATTTATTGAAAGGCAGAAGATCAAGTGGTTTGGCCATGTCGTTAGAATGCATCATCAGCAACTACCATCACTGGCCTTACATCAAAGATCATCTGCCACAAGACCACGACGACGTCCAAGAAAAAAATGGATTGACGACATCAGAGACATTGTACAACCACACGGAATGACACTATCAAGTGCCGTCCACCGGGCGCTGGAACGCAAATTATTCCTCCCCACGACGCTTGACGGTAGAAGTGGAAGATGATGATGATGATGATGATGATGATGATGATGATGATGATGATAATGATGATGATGATGATGATGATGATGATGATTACATCAAAGCATTATCTATTAAGCGATTTCATCCCTTGCAATGCAAATAGAAGGAGTTAATGTGAAATCTTATGGATACCATTACTCCACATTCGTACAATCTCAGCGACTATGTGCTTAGTGTTTCAACCGAAGTGTTATTTATGTATTCACTTCATATGGTATATAAATCTGAAATATGCACCTGGCAAGATGGAGATGAATTTTTTTTAAAGTCGCTTAAACGTAGACTTCTTTATTGTCTCTCTATCTTCAATCAATCAATCAATCAGGTGCCGTATCCGCAATGAAGGTTGGCTGCAATGGATCTCCAACACTGTCTGTCTTTCGCCTTGACTGTACATTCTGTCAGGCTCGGCCATCTCTTGATGTTATCCTCACATTTGTATCGTTGTCTACATATTGTTCGCTTGCCCTCAACCTTACCTTCCAGTGTGGTTTTTCTAAGAGTATCGTGTCTTTTAACGTGGCAAAAATATTTCACTTGTCTCCTCTTTATTTCTTTCGTCAACTCTCTCCTCATTCCCAGTTTTTCTAGAACCTCTGTATTTGATTGTTTTTGTTTCCATGAAATACGACCTATTCGTCTGTATATCCACATCTCCAGGGCTTCTATCTTGCCAGGTGCATACTTCAGATTTATATATCATACTGTTCACGTTGTACATATACTAAAATATTGAAGAGAAATATGCCAGGCAAGAAATCGTGCAATAACGTCTGTGTTTAAGTGGTACAGGACCCTTATACACAACTCAATACATACTGGCTCACCTTATAATGGGAGTATTTCTGCAACAGTTCAGGTCACAAACGCCGATTGTCTTCTAAGAATATTGTATAGCTGCTGCGAAAGTGTCCTTGTCTCTCGAAGAGCAGCTGGCCGAGTGGCTAAGGCCGCCAAGCTCTCTTTCGCAGTCCAGGTTCGAATCCTCGGTAAGGTATGGATTTTTTTTCTGTCAGGGGCGAAAAGAAAACCTTAACCTGCACAGTTCGACTGCACTAGCCAGGCGCCTCAATTCCTCAGACTCAAGACTTCCTGTCCTACATGGCAAGGTACTAAAGACAGTAGATGACAGATGCCGGTCCTCGACTCACATCCGTGCGTTGCCATGGCAAAGATGTATGTTTTCAACAATAACAAATAGTTTAATTTGTTTGCTGGTATTGTGCCAATGGTCCATGATATTGGTCAATCTCTGTGGTGTGCCATAGGTCATGGTCAATCTGTGTGTTGTGCCATAGGTCCTTGATACTGGTCAATCTGTGTGTTGTGCCATAGGTCATGGTCAATCTGTGTGTTGTACCATAGGTCCTTGATACTGGTCAATCTGTGTGTTGTACCATAGGTCCTTGATACTGGTCAACCTATGTATTGTGCCATAGGTCCTTGATACTGGTCAATCTGTGTGTTGTGCCATAGGTCATGGTCAATCTGTGTGTTGTACCATAGGTCCTTGATACTGGTCAATCTATGTATTGTGCCATAGGTCCTTGATACTGGTCAATCTGTGTGTTGTGTCATAGGTCATGGTCAATCTATGTGTTGTACCATAGGTCCTTGATACTGGTCAATCTATGTGTTGTACCATAGGTCCTTGATACTGGTCAATCTGTGTGTTGTGCCATAGGTCATGGTCAATCTGTGTGTTGTACCATAGGTCCTTGATACTGGTCAATCTGTGTGTTGTACCATAGGTCCTTGATACTGGTCAATCTATGTATTGTGCCATAGGTCCTTGATACTGGTCAATCTATGTGTTGTACCATAGGTCCTTGATACTGGTCAATCTCTGTGTTGTACCATAGGTCCTTGATACTGGTCAATCTCTGTGTTGTACCATAGATCCTGGTCAATCTCTGTGTTGTACCATAGGTCCTGGTCAATCTCTGTGTTGTGCCATAGGTCCTTCATACTGGTCAATCTATGCTATGTGTCAATGGTCCTTGATACTGGTCAATCTCTGCGTTGTAGTGGTCAGTCTATGTGTGTCTTTTTTGAACAAATACTGATTGTTGTTGATTACTAATCCAAGATTTTCAAGGACACTATTTCATTTCAGTGTAATCATTGATTTAGTCTGTTGATGTTAATTATGATCACTGTAGAAAACATTTGGTGATTATTATATTTGTGTTTTTCTTTACCATTCAGGATGGCGACTCGTTTAGAGACAACAGATTATACGACTCCAAATCTTCTGTCTGAGACAGATGCATCGGATTGGAACTGACCTATCAGCAGAGAAGTATTTTTCAAATCTGACCCGGTATCTCAGAAACATCACAATTTCAATATCGCGTCCTCGAGTATCAGATCTCACATCTTTAGATAGTGATGCCGGGTTAGTGTGGTTGATAGCTCTCCCAATAGCTTACTTTGTTGTGGTGGGTTTAATCCTTGGAGTGTTACTTCTGTGTTTCTGGTATGTAGACAAGGATGGTGGAGTTTCTCCCTCTCAATCGGAAGAATCGGTATCGACAGCAGCAATGTCCAGTGTCAAACAGGACACTGCAACGAAAAGCATGAAACGTGATACTGTGGTTGTCAACGAAGCATATGATTCACTGCATCAATCAGCATTCCGGAGCTATTTAATCAACGCAGAATGTCAGGACATTCTCAGAATCTCTGATTCTTCCAAAGGTTCAACGAGATCTCTTGGGGTTCTTACTGAGAAGGATCTACAGGTTGTACCTAAATTGTCAGATGCGATGAAAAGTCCAGACGTCACGCCTACTGGTCGAAAACAACCAATGGGTATCCAAGGATGCTTAAGACATGATATGGGTGGTGCAGAAAGAAAATTTGATTCCCGGACGTTTACTAAAATTAGACCCAGTTTTAGAACAGCACTGACGTCAGACGTGCGTCTCAACATGGCAAATGGGTCAGTGTCCTCAAGAAATGACTCATCTTTTAGTGCAGACAGTTTAGAGGGGAAAGTAACTGTAGATTAATCTCAGAAACGACATGGAATTCCACAAGAGTGCCAGGACAGCTAATGAGGTCATCGGACCAGGGGATGTGTATACATGTAACAGAATTATTCATGATACCAATACAAGGGGAGTTGTGGAAGACGCCATCATTAACCATAAAGCAGAATCGTCGACGAATAGGAAGTTTATGTTCCTTAATCACGTGCTTAACTGGTAAAAGCATGCGCGATGCAGATGCGCACTTGAAGGAAACTTACGAGATTGCCCTTAATGCAGATAAACTAAACTTTTACTACAGGAGCTGTGACGATCATTGTTCGTCGTCATTTTTCCCGAGTATGCATTTTCCAGGAGATGAACTTTCCGACGACCACAGACCCGAAACAACTCCTTTTCGTAATGCGTACACCTTGAATAACGATAATTCCCAATTACTTTCTGAGATAAGACCAGAACTTTCTATTAAAAACACGGGTACGAACTGTCAGAAAATTCATCATGGCAGCTACTTTAACACCATCAAGCAACTCGAAAGCGCTCAACGGCAATATAAAAACCAGATTATTTACATCTGATTGTTCCGTTAACATTTCGGAAATGTCCTCTGCTTTCTTCACCGAAGACGACACTCAGTCTTCGAACGATCGCCATCGCGGCAACCACCACAGTGATATTTCACTAGTATGTAATGCCTTATCGGACCAGCCAGGATCTAGACCTTCAAATGATCGTCGCAAAGATAACTTTCAGGCACTACATGTTGAATTCTCAGACTTTGATCTTTCTTCGGTGTCTCAAGCAGCGATATCGTCGGATTTTGACAACAGCCGAGACAGTCCTGGCTCCGTGGCTGTGAGGCGTGATGACGGATCTTTCGATAGTGCAGACAACAGTTTACCCAGTAGTATTGCCAGGTACGTTTGGTAACCTTAATCTTATTTACATTATATATATATATATATATATATATATATATATATATATATATATATATATATATATATACGTGTACATGAGTGTGTGTGTGTGCGTGCGTGCGTGCGTGCGTGCGCGTGCGTGCGTTCTGTAAATGTATAGGACATCATTATGAACATATTACGAAAATCTCAAAATGTGTATGTGTGTGTGAGTGAGTATGTGTGTGATAGTGAGTGTGTGTGTGTGTGTGTGTGTGTGTGTGAGTAAGAGTGTGTATGTATGTGTGAGAGTGTGTGTGTGTCGGTCAGTCGGTCGGTCTGTTCTGTGACTTTACAGGACACACATTTGGACAACCTCAAAACAGCATAACTGGAATGTCCTTTCTCTGGAAACCGCCGGGAACATTAAACATAGGCATACCTAAATACACTCGGGGAAGAAAATGAGAAACAATTGCATGGTAAGATGAAGACAGAATGCATGCACAAGATGAAGGTCTGGACCTATTAATGGATGATGGGTAGGTGAGATTATTGAGGCTGATATGGACAAAACATTTCATGAGAACATTATACATCCCATCACTAAAAAGGCGAGAGGAAATTTATATACTAGTTACAGAAAGGTCGCCGTCACAAATCGCGCAATTTGTTTGATTAAAATAATCATGTAAAGATTTTATTCGTAAACAGAAGAAAACCTAAAATAGTACAAGCTGGCTTTAGACGAAACAAACAGAGTTGCGTTACAATATTGTCAACATGAGGGTGAGTATAGAAAAAAGAAGAGATCTGCACTCTTGCTTTATAGACTGCACAAAGGCGGGCGCAGTAAAGGACTACTGTGGTTATATTTGACATAATTAAAGTAAAACATTTAAAATAGTATCAACAAAGATCATATGCATATGTTTCAAATTATAAGTGAAAAATTGATACACATTTTTTTCAGGGGAAAATAATAGAGGTCGGCATGGCCGAGTTGATAAGAACGCTCTTTCACTGACATCCGGTGTGCTGATGCCAAGGTAGTGGGGTAAACCCCTACATCGGTCATTTTTGGCTAAAATGTTGACTTATCGTCCTTGACTTCGGGACGTAAATTAAAAGTACATCTGAAGTCGCAGTGGGTTCTCCTGCTGGCGAAGGACATTGGCAATAAGGACAGCTAATCCACACGCAAAAGTCAGTCCAGTGTATTTGAAATAGTAGCACCTGTCTGGGCAAAACTTAAGTTCTAAGCGAGCGAAAGCTAAAAAAAAAAAAAGAACACATTTATAAAAAAGGGAAAGTAATGAAAAGAAACCAAGATCTTACATTTACTCTCTCCCTCTCTCCCTCCCTCCCTCCCTCTCTCTGTCTGTCTCTCTCTCTCTCTCTCCCTCCCTCCCTCTCTCTCTCTCCCTCTCCCTCTCTCTCTCTCTCTCCCTCCCTCCCCCCCTCTCTCTCTCTCTCCCTCTGTCTCTCTCTCCCCCCTCCCTCCCTCTCTCTCTCTATCTCTCTCTCTCTCTCTCTCTCTCTCTCTCTCTCTCTCTCTCTCTCTCTCTCTTGGCCAAGAGTTAGCTGTTGACAAGATATTTAACTAAGACAAGTAGGCAACACATTCTGTATGAGCCTTATCCTAATCCTAGCCAGTCGGTATATACTGTGCTGACATATGGTATGGTTAAACCGAACATGCCTCTCTGTAGATGCGAAGTTTCAGTTCTGGTCCTGCACACCCCGCTGGTTTGTGAGCTCGGAGAAGGGAGGGACAGCTCTGCCACAGTCCTCGTAGACATGCTACTCTATGCACAGCGTTGGAAGGCTAGTCTCTTAGCTAACCGAACTACCGTTGATGCAAGCCTTGTTGGGGCAGACACTACATGGAAGTCAAATCACCGGAATTACGAGTTAAAGTAAAGCTCAGTCTGCCAAGGGATTCACCAACTAAATGGGATATACTTTTATTTTGGCATAGGACGAGTCTAGACACATAAGTAAATTACTTTAATTATTGTGTGAAATATACTTCTTTTTTCTTTGGGGGGGGGGGGTGTTTGCATACTCTCACTTTGAACTTTAGCGTAGTCCATACACGTGCTACTATAGGGTGTATTTTTAATGACTGTGCAGTGTTTGAAAGTATTTCAGGTCCAAGTTTTGTTTTCACCCTCTGTAAAGTTCATGCAACATAATAGGTAGATACAAAACTTGGACCAGCAATATTTTCAAAAACTGCACAGTAATTAAAAATACACCATATACTTCTTGTCTTCTGGGCTGATTTTTGTGTTTTTATTAGTTTTGTTTTCCTATTACCAGTGTCCCTCGCGAACTCACTTCGACTTTTGAGATACTTGTAATTTATGTCCACAAGTCAAGGACGAGATGTCAACATTTTACTCCAGCTGTCCGACGTAGGGGTTGAACAGCACACCGGCATCAGCACACCAGATGTTTAAGAACGAGTGTTCCTATCCATTCTGCGATGCCGACCTCCACTGTGAGGTTTGTTGAGTTCAAAACAATGTTTTGGCATATGAAGTTGAATAATGAAGATGCGAAGAATAAGGTGCACAATTTATTGCCTGACGTATTTCGTTGCATGTCATCTTACTACAGAAGTCAATCAATATAAACTGAAGCATAGAGAGAAATCTTTCAAATTGAAATATCATCATCATCATCAAGTACCATGCCAACTGGCGTAGGCGTTCACGGCTCTCCATAAATCTCGGTCTTTGGTGTTCTGGATCAACTCTGTTGTTGATATGCCTCAATGCCACCGTTTCAGTCCATCCAGCATTATTTTCTTGGTCTGCCCCTGCCTCTCTTCCCCTCGATCTTTCCAGTTGTCACGATGTTCTCAAATGCCATTCTTCTCATCACATGACCAAAAGCTGTTTGTCTCTTTCTTATTGTTGTATATAATGTTCTAGTTTCATTATCCTCATTCAGGCAATCGTTGTTAGTTACTCTGGCAGTCGAAACATTCGTCTTTGGAACTATATGTCTGTTGCTTCTATGTTCTTCCTAATTTTTTTATTTCATTCCAAGACTTACTGCCATTCAGCAAAACAGGTTCTATATATAATATGTAACACATATATTCCTATAGCAGTTTATGTGGTATGTCGTCTGCAATATGCACCTTTCGAGAGCCAGCGAAATATGCCAGGTAATCAACTGCGCAACCTATTGTATATTGAGTAATTTGGTCAACGTTTTCGATTCTCTAATTCTTTTAGGTTTCACGCCAGCAACGTCGGAAAATGGCCGTCTCCCAGTGCAGGGTACTCCTTACCTTCAGAAACAGACTTTGAGAGTAGCCACAATGAATGTCTTTGCCAGGACTGCCAGGACAAGCGTATAAGTAGGTCGTCGCTGTCTGTCAATGTCGATAGCTGTAGTGAAACCACAGCAGCTGGAAGCCGGGCCGCGATGTCTCAAGAATACAGTCCATCTCTGTCCCAGAATGGCACCGACTGTGACCAGGGGTCAACTAAACTCGATCAAGGATTAGTTAAATTATCAAAGCGACCTTCGCCTTTATCTAGCCTTGTTAACAACATCCGGCAGAGGTATAGCCTTGATGACAACTGTTTAAAGTCTAGGCGAGAGGCGTCGGAAGAAGAGGAAGCATTACTTTCGTCTCCTGTGTTGCAAAAGGAATTTGGAAGCAACTGTCACAAACAACACTCTGTGGATTCAAAAGGTAAAAAAGTCTCAGTTGAAGAAAGACTGCAAGAATATGGTTTCCTAAAATGTACAGGGAAAAGGTACGTCGTTAACCCATCGCCAGGGAAATATGAGACAGGGGCCGGGTACTACAACTTTGTGTTCACAGACAATGAAGACGTTTGTGAAACGACTAGATACCACCAAGACATTGGCAACAAACAAAACTGCATATCTCAAGTCAATTTTTCTCTAAATGACAGTAAAGATTGTGGTGGTATCGATGGCGATTCAGAAAGTATATTGAAATCCCATTTTTCTCAATGTGGAGAAAGCTCCGTTAGTGTTTCTCAATATTCTCCTTTTATGGAAGACTCTTTCTACCAATTTTCACAATCACGGTTTAATCAGAGAGGAGAAATTGCCCTTACAGGCACGGGTTTCGATATTGGTCTCGGTAGCCAAGCAGTGTTTGAGGCTCATTGTGGTGACGATTCGATGTTCTCAGACGAAGGCTTTAAGCAGCCAGAAAGTCAGGTTAACCAGATAGCGGGGGATATACCACGCGATGTATCGAGTTTGCCAGATCATGGAGATGTGTATACCTTCGAGAAAGAAGATATCGACCAGGCTTCTTTAGAAAAAAACATGGGTAAGACCACATTTGCTAGGGGATTTGATTCTCACGAAGCTGCACGTATCCCGTATACTGGCATGGTACAAGCGACAAGACAAAATGGACATACGCGAACAAACTGAAACTGGCGCATTTGAAAAGAATCAAAATGGCACATGTGGCACAAGACAAAATGGCACATATAGAAAAAGTCAAAATGGAATATACGGAGAAAGTCACAATGACACATATGAAAAATGTCAATATGGCACATATACAAAAAGTCAAAATGGTACATATGGTAAAAGTCAATATGACACAAATCTCAAAAGCCAAAATGGATCATATCGAAAACATTCAAACGAAATGCAAGAAACAACTCAAACATATCACAGCAATAACACTGAATATTATGAAAATGCTCGAAATGGCACAAACGAAACACCCAAGAATGAACAATACGATAACACTCCACAGATGGAGTTGGCCAAAAAGTCAAGTTTTTCGGATGCCGGTAACCTTCACCTCAGCTCGAAGAATACCACAGTAAGAGAAGACCACTGCGTGGCGGCTTCGATGACATCAGCTGGAAAGGCAGCTGTAAAACCAGACCACAAGTTAAAGAAACAATATACAAGCAGGGCACTGCTTTCATTAGAAAATGATGCTTTAGGGCATTGTGAAATACAGCAGGATCGAAGAAATGGGAGACTGAGCAACTCAAGATTGTTCCGATTCACCGCAGGAAATATGCAGAGAGTAGAAGCCATGGATAGCCCGAGTCTTTAAGTGGACAGAGTTAGATTTGATTTGTGGCTTTGGTGAATTTGACTTAAGACAAGTTTGTTGTGATGAAATATTGCACGGTTGAGGTCATCTTGCTCATGTGTTAAATATTGTTACTGGCGATTTTGATATTTATACTTGTTTGTTCCGTGAAAATATTGCACTAAAAGGTAAAATTGTTTATGTGTATATATGTTGTTACTGGCCAATTTTATTGTAACAATGTTTTCGTTGAGGGAACATATTTCATGACTAAGATAACATTGTTTATATGTTGTTACTCGTCACTTTGATAGTAACATATGTTTGTTCAGAGAAACTATTGCACGACTAAGTTAAACTTGTTCATATGTTTATGTGCTGTTGCTATTATCACTATTATTAAATGCCTCTTTTGTTGGAAATAGTGTGTAAGAATAGAACATTGGGGAAATATACTGTCAGGTAGGCTGGCTGGCTGGCTCGCTGGCTGGCTGGATGGCAGATAGGCATGCAGAATAGGTAGGCTGACTGGTAGGCTGAATAGCTGATAGACAGACTACTGCCTTACGAGTGGTTTAACTAACAGACCACACACACACACAAAAAACAACTGGCATAAGCATTGTGGAGGCAAAGATGGATGGTTATACAATGGATGAGTGGCTGGTAGAAAAGGTCAAAAGCCTGGTTGCGTCTGTGGATGAGTAGTTTCGTGACGCAGAAGAGCGAGAGAGAGTAAAGGAAGTTAATTTGAACAGCGCAGCTGTCTATTGCAAAGCTACACCAACTGTACAAACGTGGATGAGGACTATGTTTTTGTTTCTATGTTTTAGTTTAATTTCTAACACCAATGGCAATTGTAATTATGCTTTTCTATAAGATACATACTTTTTTTATATTTATGTATCCTTCCATATTTTTCGTTTGAGTCATTCCCTACTATGCAAACATTCGCTTTACGAGCTTTTCATACTAAGGTTATATATTTTGAGTGTAACTCCAGAAAAAATCATGGTCATCAGCCGATTTAAAATTAAGATACTATCCTGAGTTTTCGATGGTTGTATTGTTTATATGCAGTGTAGAGGCATGCAGTGTAAGCTTCCCAGCATTTTATTGTGCTATATTTACAAACGCGGTCCCCATTGCACCATTTTGTCACAGTTTTTAACTAAGTTATTTGAAAACTAGTTATAACTGTTTTTGTTTATATATGTAACTGTCAACAACAGGTTAATTTAACTACTAATTGTAGATACACAGTTTATTATGGTACCAATACAGCAATAACTTTTGACGAAATATTACAATAATTCTACTTAGCAATGACGGTATCAATAAATAAATGAAAGTATCAATTTACGCACGATATGGACATGTATAAATAATGCACTGCAGGACATCAATCGACGAGTGAAAGACGCCAATAATTCCCATTTAAGACTATTTTCGCTTAACGACAACTGCCTGAAATGTAACGGGTTTTCATATTGGAGCACGCTTGTATTTATAAATATGAAAGATTATCATCATAATTT
Organism: Cepaea nemoralis; assembly: GCA_014155875.1. Classification (NCBI taxonomy): domain Eukaryota; kingdom Metazoa; phylum Mollusca; class Gastropoda; order Stylommatophora; family Helicidae; genus Cepaea; species Cepaea nemoralis. The sequence goes on from JACEFZ010008831.1 coordinate 35,470, forward strand.
AGCAGGACCTTTGCAGAGCGCCGCTCACATTACAGCCCGCCAAAAAGACTGTCTTTCCTGTGCCAGTTGCCCTGTCTGGTGTGTGTTCATGTCCAGGGTCTCTGCAGTGTCCGGTGTCCATCTGTGTGCTGCTTGACCACTGACTCTTATCCCAAGAACCAGGCTGTCCATCGGGGTTCTCTCAAACTCACTGTGACGTGTAATATTGCCAGCGTATCTGAGAGAGAGAGAGAGAGAGAGAGAGAGAGAGAGAGAGAGAGAGAGAGAGAGAGAGACACAAAAAGTGAGAGAGACACACACACAGAGAAGAGGGGGAAGAGAGAAAGAGAGAACGAACGAATCCCAATTTGGCCCTTCCACCCACTCATCTTTCGTACATCAATTATTTATTGTGCATGTTACACTCATATAGGGAGATGATAAAAAAACATTGTAAAATTAATCTTGTGAACTTGAACAATGCATATTACCATGTTATGAGACAGGCGGGCAGACAACGTACGCATCCATAAATACATAATACCTACATGCATACATACTTACATTAGAAAGAGAGAGAGAGAGAGCAGAGAGAGAGAGAGAGAGAGAGAGAGAGAGAGAGAGAGAGAGAGAGAGAGAGAGAGAGAGAGAGAGAGAGAGAGAGAATATATATATATTATGTAACAAGTAAGTAATAACTTGGGTGATACAGTAAATATAGGAGCAGCAGTATTGTAGTGGCTAGACAGTCGCCAACTGACCGGATAGTCATGTTTTCGATCCGCAGCTGGCCGGGTTCGCTTTAAGAAAAGAAAATTCACCTAGCCTAAAATGAGCACCATTCACGATGTCTTCGGAAATAACGTGATACTGACCACAACTTTGACCGGTCGCCGATTGGTCTATAAAAATACGGGCCTAGTACCGTGTGCCCGATGCTCCCTGTGACGTATACTGGGGCACCTTTACTGACTGTACTTATAGTAAATGGCCCGAGAGCCAGTCTATTCCTTTCCCATTTGACATCTGAGTGTGGGTTGGTCTATAATAACATAGACATGGCACCATATGGCACCATATGCCCAATGTTCCAAGTGTCTTTACTTAGCTGATTTATTGCCATGGGATGATTAATCATCTTAGTCGACTTCTTGTATCTGCCACGGGTTTATATACAGTAGTTAGTTAGTTAGTCGACAGATCATCCTCATTGCACATCGAACCATTCAGTCCATATGTGCTCGGATCCCCTCCTCAGCAAATCCCGCAGCGTGTAGTTGCTCACGACACCAATTTAGTTTTGCTTGATTACTCTTCTTTGGCTTCCTGCATAGTGTTCTTGTTTGGCCACAACTCTTTTAACTTACTGTTCTCGCACCATGATTGTAGATTCCCAGTCACAACTTACTTCTCGTAGAGCATTCAGAATGTCTGTTACATAATATATGTATCTCTCTTTATTTCTTTCTCTCTTTAAACGTCTTTTAATGTGATATAACATACAACACGTCTGCTACCATATTAACAACTTGTAAGTAATAACTGTGATACACTCTTACTTCCCATTTTCGACCATGTATTTTTTTTCGTTAGGGCCACTGGCGTAGTTGACATGTGTGTCAACCATCTGGCCAATGATGACACTGTCTTGGGGGAACAGGGCTGTCTAGTTGGCCGAAGGTTATAACACACTTGTTTGCTTCGGCAAATCATTGACCAGTAAAGAGTTTGGTCCGGCCGTTATTTCTGTCTTTTCCAAGCTATATTTCTTACTCTTGTTTATTATAAGTAAGTAAACAATAAAGTCAATGTGTATACTCTTGGGAACTATAAGGCACATTGTGTGCTAGTTCCATACTTTTGTAGACGGAAGGGTAATGAGTGGTTGTATATTATGCAGTCTGATATATGTATCGTTGTAATTTCGGAGCGATAAGACGGGCAGAATGTCAGACATAAAATATTACGCTCATTGGACAACAATCACCTTCAAAATAATATCCTAACTGTGACTGACTCGGTCACAGGATTGTGAGCCAAGCGATGCACCCTAATTATAACTTCTATTCTGGGGTTGAACGGGTAGAGGTAATGGAGGAATGGAAATTGACGGGTCTGTGGGCCCAGTTCATAACCCTTTGAAAATAAAGTTTTTTTACTCGCAGTAGCGCAGTGACTAACAAATTGGCTGATTTGGTTTATGTTCTACTCGACCCTTCATGATGTATGATGGCACTGGCTAATGATGGTGGTTTCTTGGAGCAACTGGTCTGTCTTTACTTCTACTACACTACAAGTGGTCGGGCTTTACTTCTACTATATTACAGCTGGTCTGGCTTTATATCTGCTACATTACAACTGGTCTGGCTTTATATCTGCTACATTACAACTGGTCTGGCTTTATATCTGTTACATTACAACTGGTCTGGCTTTATATATGCTACATTACAACTGGTCTGGCTTTATATCTGCTACATTACAACTGGTCTGGCTTTATATCTGCTACATTACAACTGGTCTGGCTTTATATCTCCTACATTACAACTGGTCTGGCTTTATATATGCTATATTACAACTGGTCTGGCTTTATATCTGCTACATTACAACTGGTCTGGCTTTATATCTGCTATATTACAACTGGTCTGGCTTTATATCTGCTACATTACAACTGGTCTGGCTTCATATCTGCTATATTAACACTGGTCTGGCTTTATATCTGCTACATTACAACTGGTCTGGCTTTATATCTGCTACATTACAACTGGTCTGGCTTTATATCTGCTATATTAACACTGGTCTGGCTTTATATCTGCTACATTACAACTGGTCTGGCTTTATATCTGCTATATTACAACTGGTCTGGCTTTATATCTGCTATATTACAACTGGTCTGGCTTTATATCTGCTATATTAAAACTGGTCTGGCTTTATATCTGCTATATTAAAACTGGTCTGGCTTTATATCTGCTATATTACAACTGGTCTGGCTTTATATCTGCTACATTACAACTGGTCTGGCTTTATATCTGCTACATTACAACTGGTCTGGCTTTATATCTGCTACATTACAACTGGTCTGGCTTTATATCTGCTACATTACAACTGGTCTGGCTTTATATATGCTATATTACAACTGGTCTGGCTTTATATCTGCTAAATTACAACTGGTCTGGCTTTATATCTGCTATATTACAACTGGTCTGGCTTTATATCTGCTACATTACAACTGGTCTGGCTTTAAGTCTATTACAATTGGTCGGGCTTTACTTCTACTACATTACAATTGGTCGGGCTTTACTTCTACTAAATTTCAAGTGGTCAGACTTTACTTCTACTACATTCTTTGTTTGTTGATTCAATGTGTCACACGCCCAGTCAGTGGTAGCACTCTTTCTGGGGGGAGAGGGTGTTTACCTGGTCGAGCGTTGCAACACATTTGTTTCTGTCAACACGCCAATGTCTTTCTGGGGGCAGAGAATGTTTACCTGGTCGAGCGTGGCAACACATTTGTTTCTGTCAACACGCCAATGTCTTTCTGGGGGCAGAGGGTGTTTACCTGGTCGAGCGTGGCAACACATTTGTTTCTGTCAACACGCCAATGTCTTTCTGGGGGCAGAGGGTGTTTACCTGGTCGAGCGTGGCAACACATTTGTTTCTGTCAACACGCCAATGTCTTTCTGGGGGTAGAGGGTGTTTACCTGGTCGAGCGTGGCAACACATTTGTTTCTGTCAACACGCCAATGTCTTTCTGGGGGCAGAGGGTGTTTACCTGGTCGAGCGTGGCAACACATTTGTTTCTGTCAACACGCCAATGTCTTTCTGGGGGCAGAGGGTGTTTACCTGGTGGAGCGTGGCAACACATTTGTTTCTGTCAACACGCCAATGTCTTTCTGGGGGGCAGAGGGTGTTTACCTGGTGGAGCGTGGCAACACATTTGTTTCTGTCAACACGCCAATGTCTTTCTTGGGGGCAGAGAGTGTTTACCTGGTGGAGCGTTGGCAACACATTTGTTTCTGTCAACACGCCAATGTCTTTCTGGGGGCAGAGGGTGTTTACCTGGTGGAGCGTGGCAACACATTTGTTTCTGTCAACACGCCAATGTCTTTCTGGGGGAAGAGGGTGTTTACCTGGTCGAGCGTGGCAACACATTTGTTTCTGTCAACACGCCAATGTCTTTCTGGGGCAGAGGGTGTTTACCTGGTGGAGCGTGGCAACACATTTGTTTCTGTCAACACGCCAATGTCTTTCTGGGGGTAGAGGTGGTTTACCTGGTCGAGCGTGGCAACACATTTGTTTCTGTCAACACGCCAATGTCTTTCTGGGGGTAGAGGGTGTTTACCTGGTCGAGCGTTGCAACACATTTGTTTCTGTCAACACGCCAATGTCTTTCTGGGGGTAGAGGGTGTTTACCTGGTCGAGCGTTGCAACACATTTGTTTCTGTCAACACGCCAATGTCTTTCTGGGGGGAGAGGGTGTTTACCTGGTCGAGCGTGGCAACACATTTGTTTCTGTCAACACGCCAATGTCTTTCTGGGGGGAGAGGGTGTTTACCTGGTCGAGCGTGGCAACACATTTGTTTCTGTCAACACGCCAATGTCTTTCTGGGGGGAGAGGGTGTTTACCTGGTCGAGCGTGGCAACACATTTGTTTCTGTCAACACGCCAATGTCTTTCTGGGGGAGAGGGTGTTTACCTGGTGGAGCGTGGCAACACATTTGTTTCTGTCAACACGCCAATGTCTTTCTGGGGGCAGAGGGTGTTTACCTGGTGGAGCGTGGCAACACATTTGTTTCTGTCAACACGCCAATGTCTTTCTGGGGGCAGAGAGTGTTTACCTGGTGGAGCGTGGCAACACATTTGTTTCTGTCAACACGCCAATGTCTTTCTGGGGGCAGAGGGTGTTTACCTGGTGGAGCGTGGCAACACATTTGTTTCTGTCAACACGCCAATGTCTTTCTGGGGGCAGAGGGTGTTTACCTGGTGGAGCGTGGCAACACATTTGTTTCTGTCAACACGCCAATGTCTTTCTGGGGGCAGAGGGTGTTTACCTGGTGGAGCGTGGCAACACATTTGTTTCTGTCAACACGCCAATGTCTTTCTGGGGGCAGAGGGTGTTTACCTGGTGAGCGTGGCAACACATTTGTTTCTGTCAACACGCCAATGTCTTTCTGGGGGAGAGGGTGTTTACCTGGTGGAGCGTGGCAACACATTTGTTTCTGTCAACACGCCAATGTCTTTCTGGGGGCAGAGGGTGTTTACCTGGTCGAGCGTGGCAACACATTTGTTTCTGTCAACACGCCAATGTCTTTCTGGGGGTAGAGGGTGTTTACCTGGTCGAGCGTGGCAACACATTTGTTTCTGTCAACACGCCAATGTCTTTCTGGGGGCAGAGGGTGTTTACCTGGTGGAGCGTGGCAACACATTTGTTTCTGTCAACACGCCAATGTCTTTCTGGGGGCAGAGGGTGTTTACCTGGTGGAGCGTGGCAACACATTTGTTTCTGTCAACACGCCAATGTCTTTCTGGGGGCAGAGGGTGTTTACCTGGTGGAGCGTGGCAACACATTTGTTTCTGTCAACACGCCAATGTCTTTCTGGGGGCAGAGGGTGTTTACCTGGTGGAGCGTGGCAACACATTTGTTTCTGTCAATACGCCAATGTCTTTCTGGGGGCAGAGGGTGTTTACCTGGTGGAGCGTGGCAACACATTTGTTTCTGTCAACACGCCAATGTCTTTCTGGGGGCAGAGGGTGTTTACCTGGTGGAGCGTGGCAACACATTTGTTTCTGTCAACACGCCAATGTCTTTCTGGGGGCAGAGGGTGTTTACCTGGTCGAGCGTGGCAACACATTTGTTTCTGTCAACACGCCAATGTCTTTCTGGGGGCAGAGGGTGTTTACCTGGTGGAGCGTGGCAACACATTTGTTTCTGTCAACACGCCAATGTCTTTCTGGGGGCAGAGGGTGTTTACCTGGTGGAGCGTGGCAACACATTTGTTTCTGTCAACACGCCAATGTCTTTCTGGGGGCAGAGGGTGTTTACCTGGTGGAGCGTGGCAGCACATTTGTTTCTGTCAACACGCCAATGTCTTTCTGGGGGCAGAGGGTGTTTACCTGGTGGAGCGTGGCAACACATTTGTTTCTGTCAACACGCCAATGTCGTTTTGATGGTGAGTTGTCATCATCGTGCAGCTTAGTTTGTATCTGATTAATTGTGAATGAATCAATTATTATAAACTAGAAACATTCCTGAACTTGTATCTGTGTCAATTAGGACGCAAATGATATAACAGAATCGCCAAGATGGAGCTCGTGAAGAGAACTAGACAAATACCTGTGAATCGAGATGGAGCTCGTGGACAGAACTAGACAAATACCGGTGAATCGAGATGGGGCTCGTGAAGAGAACTAGACAAATACCTGTGAATCGAGATGGAGCTCGTGGAGAGAACTAGACAAATACCGGTGAATCGAGATGGAGCTCGTGGAGAGAACTAGACAAATACCTGTGAATCGAGATGGGGCTCGTGGAGAGAACTAGACAAATACCTGTGAATCGAGATGGAGCTCGTGGAGAGAACTAGACAAATACCTGTGAATCGAGATGGAGCTCGTGTAGAGAACTACACAAATACCCATTAATCGAGAGGTGAGGAAAAGGCTCTGGCAATGGACGGGACATACATAGAGAAAATGCAAGAATTGTAAAACTAGAAAAGCTTTTGTGAGGAATCCACGGGGCAAAAAAAAAATATAGGAAGACATAATAGCACACGATTTAGAGAAGTAGAGACAGCAATGTGTAACATGTGGGGAATATAAACGGAACAACAGGGGATAGCTGGGGACAGGAGGGGTTGGAGCGAGTTGGTTGAAGGCATACTTCAAAATGATGGATAAAGAATTAAAGGAGAGCTTTAATTAGAAAACTTTTCGGGTACTTCATGTCATATAAAGTAGAACATCCCATTATCGTGTGCAATGCTGATAAGCGTGGGATGTCATGTTTCGCCCCCTCCAACAATCAAGTGAGTCGTGCATCGGTTCTGTGTTTTTGTCTCGGTTATTCCGTGTGACCAGACCATTTAGATATATATATCTCTGTCTTCCCCTTGTTCTTTTCCTCTCAATCTTGCCAGTTGTCACAGTTATCCAGTATAATTCTTCTCATAACGTGACCAAAAACAGCTTGACAGTCTACGGCTAATTTATATAATCAGTTTTGGGTGTTCATGTGTTTCTCGTTTCATTGGTTGTTCAATCTGTCCATGGTATTCTTTGCATGGACATCTGATCTTAGTATCTTCTTCTTCTTCAGCATTCCAAGCCATTGAGGTTCTTTGCTGCAGATACAGTCTCTCTGGTGGACCTTCTCTTGCCATTCATTGATTCCAAGTGCTTGTAGGTCTGTATTTATATTATCTCTCCACCGTCTTCTTGGTCTACCTCGGGGTCTACGGTCATTTATTTCCTGAGTGTAAGCGAGTTTTGTTTCCCTATTGTCTTCCATTCTTTCTATATGCCCCAGCCTTTGCAGCCTATTAGCCTTCATGATACCAGTGATTAGCGGGGACTTAAACAGATCATAAATGTCTTTATGTCTTAGTATATTTGTTTTAATTTGATTTTGGCTGAATGAATCCTAGTCCCGTATTTATCTTGTTTTTGTTGTTAATCTCATGGCTATTGAGTCGTATCAGGTCGATACCAGCGTTATGAATGTGTAGTTTTTCTCAGTTACAACAGAGAACCATAGAGTGAGTTAGTCAACCAGTGGAGTTTGTTGTAGCAGAGTTTCGCTAGCGTTTGAACATGTAGGATTATTGGAGATAAGGCGGTCGATGGTTTCATAACCGTGAGAACAATATGTATATGAGAGAGCATATTAGTTGTCGATTACATTTAGATGGATATTGATTCTAGCATTTTCCTTTTAAACAGGCGAATTAGATGCAGGGCATTTTCTTAAATTAAAACGTTTCAATAAAAAGATGTTACTCTGTTATTCCATCTCTTCATATTTCTCTTTCTCTATCTCTTTCTCTATAACTCTCTCTCCCCTCTAGTTCTGTCCCTTCTATCTCTGCTTTCTGTCTCGTCTCTCTCTCTCTCACTCTCTTTCTCTATAGCTCTCTCCCTCCTCTCACTCTCTCTCTGTCTCTCTTTGTCTCTCTGTGCCTCTTCTCCCTCTTTGGCACTTTCCTATCTCCTCTCTCTCTCTCTCTCTCTCTCTCTCTCTCTCTCTCTCTCTCTCTCTCTCTCTCTCTCTCTCTCTCTGACTCTTCTCAGTGTGTGCATGTATGTGTGTGTTTTCTATAACCTACTATCTGCAAATTTACAACTGGCAGTGCCTTGAGTCTATACTGTAGACTACCATGATATAGCCCGCCTGTCCTACACACGAAACATAATAGAAGATACATCACACAAAATATATAAGAGGTCATGACAATGTGTCTATAATGCGTAGGGGAAGGCAAATACAATGAAGGTAAATCAAGCATCTGGTAACCTGATCTCCTTGGTGAAACCTCACTTCAAGAGGTGGATTCCTACATCTAGTTAGGTGGCAATTTAGACAAAGATATAGCAACAGAGAGAGAGAGGGAGAGTGAGAGAGAGAGAGAGAGAGAGAGAGAGAGAGAGAGAGAGAGAGAGAGAGAGAGAGAGATTTTGATAAGAATACAAGAGGCAGTGGGAGCTTTCGCAGAACTATGAGATGTGTGGATTCAAAAGAAACTAAATCTAGTAGCAAAGGTATAATGTACAACTTTAACGTTAACTCAGTTCTACTCTATAGATCAGAAACATGTAAAATCAACCAAACCGTTGCTAATACTCTCTATATATTCATTCGTTGGTACTTGCGCAGAATGAATAAAACATGTGCTAGTAAATCAAAACAATGTTTTCTCGTGGTGAATTTGAATAACGAAGACACAAACCGTTCATGTCATTGATAGAGACAGCGATTTTCGCGTGTTGTTTCAAATAGAAAATAGTCGTTTGTTAAAGTTTGCAGAAGCGATAATGATCCATCTGCACAAGCCTATTTTGTGCAAACAGAAAGACATGATAGTCAATTTAAAATGACCATGGTAAACAACTGATATTACTGTCCGAACATGTGTATATTTCAGCTTGAACGATGAATCTAATTATTTTACTCTACGTTGTGTGACATATGTAGTAAGTACCTGACGAGATGCAGCGAAATGTGCCAGGCAATAAATGGTACTATATATAGTTTGTGTCTTCGTTATTCAAATTTGCTAGTAAACTCTATATTAATTCGCTGGTGCTTGTGCAGAATGAATAAAACATTTGCTAATAAACCCTAAATATTTATTAATTGATTCTTGTGCAGAATGAATAAAACCAAAGCTAATATTTTCTATATATTCATCCACTGGTGCGTGTGCAGAATAAACATACGTTAGTGGTAATCCTTCTTATAGTCCATGTCGTTTTGAGTTGGTGATTATCTATATCCACAGCTGTTGTGTACAGACATGAACTGCGAGGCAACTGTGAAGAAGGAAGTTTGCCATTGCTTTCATTTTTCGCACTGATCTTACTGTCCAGTGACCGTTGCATTGTCCCTACGCTAGGATCTTCTGTTTACAGTCGCGTTACTTGAGACGATAAAACACAACTATATATCGGCTGCTCTCAAAAATGTGATAATAGCGTCACTAGAAATTCCTGTCACCCAAAGAGCAAAGGAAATAAAGCTAAACCTAAAACACATAGAGAAGAGAATTAGAGATGGATAATATGGAGTGGTTAACGCCTTTTTCCGTAATCCCGTATATTCTCGTGAGTAACGCAGCTGTGCGAGAATCGGCAGCGGTTTGCGTCGTCCTGGTAACTTAGGGGGTATGTGAGCCGGTCGTTCAGAAAGCAATGGCAAACAACTGAGCGTAATCTTGCCTAGTACATCAACAGCAGCTGAAAAATGCTGGTGTTGACTGCAACGTTAACATTATTTTTTTTTAAAGTATGGAGTGGACACGGATGGGGGTAACTAAAGATAGGAGGCATTGGCGTTAGTTGGTTGAGATCATGTACTCAGTTTGGCGATACAACCCAGAAACAGGAAAACTGAAATTGGTTTTCTAGTGTCTCTTATATCTATCCTTCATATTATTTGAATTATTATCAATACCAATCTAGTACTGGTTTTATATTTATGCATTCCAAACTTGTTAATGAATCTAATTTAATTTTACAATTTTTATTGTTTACAATTATGCAATTAAAATTATATTTCCCCTAATAATTTTAGACTGGAGTTGCATGTTTGTGTACTTTGTATTATGTTGTATCAGTCGTATATTATGTTGTATCGTATATTATGTTGTATCGTATATTATGTTGTATATTTTGTTGTATCAGTCGTATATTCAATTTCAGTGTCCATCAATAATTTCTTGCTCATTCATTGTCACTACACATTTGCAGTCTAGAATCTCCCCTTATACTTTCATCTAGCTAACTCTCATCCAGTCAATTCTAAACTAACATACGCTCATGTCACATAATGAGAAGAAGGGAGTTTGAAAATATCGTGACAACCAGAAAGATCAGTGGCAGAAGAGGCAGACCGAGAGAAATGACGCTGGATGGTTTGAGACAGTGACATACAAGGATATCATCAGCAGTGTTGATCCACGGCACCAGGGACCGAGATCTGTGGAGAGACAGTGACGTACAAGGATATCATCAGCAGTGTTGATCCACGGCACCAGGGACCGAGATCTGTGAAGAGACAGTGACATACAAGGATATCATCAGCAGAGTTGATCCACGGCACCAGGGACCGAGATCTGTGGAGAGACAGTGACATACAAGGATATCATCAGCAGTGTTGATCCACGGCACCAGGGACCGAGATCTGTGGAGAGACAGTGACATACAAGGATATCATCAGCAGTGTTGATCCACGGCACCAGGGACCGAGATCTGTGGAGAGACAGTGACATACAAGGATATCATCAGCAGTGTTGATCCACGGCACCAGGGACCGAGATCTGTGGAGAGACAGTGACATACAAGGATATCATCAGCAGTGTTGATCCACGGCACCAGGGACCGAGATCTGTGGAGAGACAGTGACATACAAGGATATCATCAGCAGAGTTGATCCACGGCACCAGGGACCGAGATCTGTGGAGAGACAGTGACATACAAGGATATCATCAGCAGTGCTGATCCACGGCACCAGGGACCGAGATCTGTGGAGAGACAGTGACATACAAGGATATCATCAGCAGAGTTGATCCACGGCACCAGGGACCGAGATCTGTGGAGAGACAGTGACATACAAGGATATCATCAGCAGTGTTGATCCACGGCACCAGGGACCGAGATCTGTGGAGAGACAGTGACATACAAGGATATCATCAGCAGAGTTGATCTACGGCACCACTGGCCGAGATCTGTGGAGAGACAGTGACATACAAGGATATCATCAGCAGTGTTGATCCACGGCACCAGGGACCGAGATCTGTGGAGAGACAGTGACATACAAGGATATCATCAGCAGTGTTGATCTAGGGAACCAGGGACCGAGATCTGTGGAGAGACAGTGACATACAAGGATATCATCAGCAGTGTTGATCCACGGCACCAGGGACCGAGATCTGTGGAGAGACAGTGACATACAAGGATATCATCAGCAGTGTTGATCTAGGGAACCAGGGACCGAGATCTGTGGAGAGACAGTGACATACAAGGATATCATCAGCAGAGTTGATCCAGGGCACCAGGGACCGAGATCTGTGGAGAGACAGTGACATACAAGGATATCATCAGCAGAGTTGATCCACGGCACCAGGGATCGAGATCTGTGGAGAGACAGTGACATACAAGGATATCATCAGCAGAGTTGATCCACGGCACCAGGGACCGAGATCTGTGGATAGACAGTGACATACAAGGATATCATCAGCAGTGTTGATCCACGGCACCAGGGACCGAGATCTGTGGATAGACAGTGACATACAAGGATATCATCAGCAGAGTTGATCCACGGCACCAGGGACCGAGATCTGTGGAGAGACAGTGACATACAAGGATATCATCAGCAGTGTTGATCCAGGGCACCAGGGACCGAGATCTGTGGAGAGACAGTGACATACAAGGATATCATCAGCAGTGTTGATCCACGGCACCAGGGACCGAGATCTGTGGAGAGACAGTGACATACAAGGATATCATCAGCAGTGTTGATCCACGGCACCAGGGACCGAGATCTGTGGAGAGACAGTGACATACAAGGATATCATCAGCAGTGTTGATCCACGGCACCAGGGACCGAGATCTGTGGAGAGACAGTGACATACAAGGATATCATCAGCAGAGTTGATCCACGGCACCAGGGACCGAGATCTGTGGAGAGACAGTGACATACAAGGATATCATCAGCAGTGTTGATCCACGGCACCAGGGACCGAGATCTTGGGAGAGACAGTGACATACAAGGATATCATCAGCAGAGTTGATCCAGGGAACCAGGGACCGAGATCTGTGGAGAGACAGTGACATACAAGGATATCATCAGCAGTGTTGATCCACGGCACCAGGGACCGAGATCTGTGGAGAGACAGTGACATACAAGGATATCATCAGCAGAGTTGATCCAGGGAACCAGGGACCGAGATCTGTGGAGAGACAGTGACATACAAGGATATCATCAGCAGTGTTGATCCAGGGCACCAGGGACCGAGATCTGTGGAGAGACATGCACGCCCACGCCAGCTGGTAGAACACATGATGATTATGATGACTCTCGTGTACTGTCAATTACCATGTATGAAACAGGAACAATAATAATAAGGATAAGAAGGTATCCCGCGTTTTTTTTTTTTTTTTTTTTGCTGTCATGTGAAGGGGAGGGCTGGAATATGTCATTACAGAGGGAAAGTTGGAAGGGAAGAGAGGCAGAGGGAAACCAAGAGAGAAGATGCGGGACAGTTTAACAGCGTGATTGGAGGAACGTCGGTATCAGTTCCATGCTTTCAACAATTAGGCTATCATACTTATTTGTTTTTATCTGAAACCTTATAGCTGACTTATATCTGATTATAATGTAAAGTTGCTTTAGAAAAGGCATCAATGGAGGGAACCGTTGAGGCTACTAAGACAATTACATAAATAAACACACATAGTATTATCTGGCGCTCACAGAAGGAGAAGAAGGAAGTAGAGGACGCACTAGACAACATTCTAGTCTCTACTTCCTTCAATCAATCAATCATGTGCCATGCCGGAAAGCGTGGGCGGTCATGACTCGCCATTTCACTCGATCACCAGTGTCGTGGATCAGCTCAGTGTTCCTGTCTCTTCCATGCCATGTGGCCAAGCCATCCAGGTATTTTCCTCTCGGTCTTCCTCTTGGTCTGTTCCCCTCGATCTTGCCAGTTGTCACTAAGTTCTCCAATCCATTTCTTCTCATAACATGTCCAAAAAATTTTGACTGTCTACGTCTAATTTCTCTAATCAGTTTACGATGTTCATTTGTTTCCTGTAGTACTTGGTCATTGGTTTTTCTGTCTGTCCATGGTATTCTTTGCATTTTCCTCAGAAACCACAATTTCTGCAGCCATCAGATGCTTTTCAGCTTGACTGCTCATTGTCCAAGTTTCACATCCATACAAAAGAACAGGCTCCATGTATCCCCTCAACACTCTTTTTCTCGTTTCAATTCTACTTCCTTATGTGTGTTTATTTGTGAAATTGTCTTAGTGGCCTCAACGCCCCCCCCCCCCCCCCTCCCATTGATTTCTTGTGTTTACGTTTACAGTATTAGAACCGACCAATCATTTCTCTTCTTTAAATGTTTGTTCATATATACTCGACAACAGCATTACGGTATTACGGTCCGATATGTTTGTGTGTTTGTTATTTGACCTATGCTGGTTTAATATAAATTATGAGATCTATGGTGATATCTCAATGGTTTGATACTAATTCTGTCCATATTCCATAGTTGTTAGATGCATGTGTATGATAGACGTGACCAATGAAGGCACTTTTTTGGAGTGTCTAGTTGGCCGTGCGTCGAAATACACTTGTTCCTGCAGCGAGGCGCCGTCTCTCATTTGGAGACGACAGGTTCGATCCCGCCTTTCAAATTTTATGTTGCCTAGTGCGTCCTCTAGTCTCTACTTCCTTCTTCTCCTTCTGTGAGCGCCAAATAATACTTTGTGTGTTTATTTTAGCAAAGGCAGCATTTCATATAATGAATCACATTCTCTGCTATTTATATTTGTCAATCAAGGCAAGGAAAAGAGTTCTTAAGAGGTGTATTAAGCCAATCCTGATGTATGGAAGCAAATCATGGACAAGCAGGGAAGGCTTCGGGAAAGTGGTTTTATAGAAGAAATGTGAAAACTTCGTGGACGGATAGAAAAAGCAATGAACATGTCGTGAAAGAAGTTAACTCACAAAGCGAACTGGTTACTCGTATCGGAAGAATACAGTTCACATTTTTGGGTATGTCATGAGCAGGGAAAAGTTAGGGGGGAGCAGTAATTGAGGCCAGAGAAAGAAGGTGGTGGACAGTTGGACATCATGACTTGGAGGAACATCAGTATCAGAAATGATTGGCAGCACACGAAACAGAATATTGCTTAAAGATATCAACACCAGCGCCACAGGACATGGACTATTAGAGCAAGAATATGTGATTACATCAAAGGTCACACATCATCCTCTGTGGGCAAAAATCACCTTCAAATTAATAACCTGTTTGTGGCTGCCTCGGTCACAGGATTATTAAACTGAGCCAGGAATGGACTTTAATTTAATCTCTCTTCTCGTGTTGAACGGGATAAGGGTTGTGGTATAATTGTGTTCCACCAAACCTGATGTATCTATTTGTGGCTATCTTAGTGTCTGTATTCGTGTGTTTTAGTTGTATTTTATTTTTATAATCATAAATTTGTCATATGAGTAGATGTCAACACTTGGGTATGTTTTGACATTCTTAACTTTATTTTTAAATCTGTTTCAAATCATAATACAGTATAAACAGTTTGAATTATCAGGGCTTTTACACGTATACACTTTTCTAGGTTCATGTTGGGGAAAATGCGTTACTGATGATGAGATTGCGCATTTCACAATACTCTATCAGCCTGTCTCTAGTACTTTTTGGTTGCTATTCCATGTTGTTCAACAATGTTTTATCTGTCATTTGTCCTAACTTTGAGTTCACGTTTCCGATAACTATTAAGGCCTCTGACGATTTTACTTAATTGTGAAATCTACGGGAACTGCAGTCTGTGAATACACAAACTGCTTCGTTGCCAAGCTAAACATGAACACACATTTCCTGAGAACAATGCGGACACCGGAAAGAAGAACCATTACTTGTGAATGTAAATTAAGAAACGGTGTCTTATTGTCTCCCTTATTTTTCAAAAACGCGATCATTTTCATTATGAATTACAGTTTTCAACACAATATTCGAACTATTTTTTGCTGTATGAGTGTAACAATTAAAAGAATTATAAATAAACTGCAAACATCCACTAATTGATACCTGCGTAGAATAGTGGTAATAAAATCGTACGACAGAATTATCAATGAGGAACTCATGGACAAAACTAAAAACCTAAGGCCTATGCCAGTAATGGGTTGTGCTCAATATTGAAATCTCAAATCCCGAAACAACCAAATAAATCAATTTGATTATTGATCGCTGGACTTTAGGCGGCCTGGTGTGCCTTGCCAGTGAGAAGACCTGATCGTTCGGGTCCACATCGAATGACGGACGTCAGTCACGGCGATCTGGAAAATCTTGAGCTACAGCCTTCGATGGATGACGTTGTAATATTCTGTTGTGATAATTTGGCCGTGTCCAGCGTTTGCAGCTTGGTCTAGGGGTTACACACCCGCTTCACACGCCAGTGATCCGGGGTTTGTTTCCGGATCCGGTCAAGGATATGCACTACTAACGAGCTCAAACGAGAGCGAAACTCCAGTCTAGTGCTTCCACATTGATGTGGATAGGCCTTAGGTTCATATCAGAATACGATCAGCGTTGCCAGGAGTGGATTGTGCTCAATATTTAAAAATGTTATTACAAATGAAATAATAGCACGGTGTAGAAAACAATGCTGTTAGACACGACATAATGTTGATAAAGAGACAACATTTTTTAATGGACGTGACATAACAGCAGCGAGAAGCAGACACATGGTTTATTGTTCAGGACATAATAGTGATATGCAAACAAACATTTCATTACACAGGACATAAGAGCTATATGCACCTTCAGAAGAATGCTATTAGACAAGGCATAGCGAACAATGAAATAAATGCAACAAATACATGTTACATCCGGATGTGCACCGGACTGTTTACAAATGCATATAGGCAAAGACAAGTCATTTGAGATGTACATCCGATGTTGAGTAGTTTGAAACCTCTATAAGATTTCCATCCGGATCACGAATGTATAGGGATGTCATGGTGCCCATAGCTCCTGTTCGCTCCACAGGTCCCTCAACTATGTCAACTTTACAGGCCTGCGAAAATTGAATAAAATCAATACATGTGAATGTGTGTGTACGTGTGTGTGTGTGTGTACGTGTGCGTGTGTGTGCGTGTGTGCGTGCGTGTGCGTGCGTGTATGTGTGCGTGTGTGTGTGTGCGTGCGTGCGTGCGCTTGCGCGAGTGCGTGTGTGTGTGTGAGAGAGAGAGAGAGAGAGAGAGAGGAGAGAGAGAGAGAGAGAGAGAGAGAGAGAGAGATCGGGACATGATTAATACAGGCATTGATATTGCACCTTGGGAGAAGGTCACCGCTGACCGCGTTGCATGGAGAGCAAATATCAGCAATGGAATAAATTAAAAGGAGAAATGATTGCAGATAGGTCACACACTGAGCGTGTGAGACGTCAGATGGTGAGTAATGGTGGAAATGACCATGTGTTTACATGCATCCACTGTGGACGAACATTCCAGGCTCAAATTGGTCTGATCAGTCACATCATCATCTAGTCCCTTGCCGGCTGGCGTGGGAGATCATGCTTCTCCACATATTGCGATCTCCGACGACATTCATCAGTTTGTGTGTTGACTACCTTCCATGATACAAGACTGTCAATAATTTTCTGGCACTGTCTTCCCCTATCTCTCTTTCCATAAATCTTTCCGGTTGTCACAACATATTCCAGCTTTTGTCTTTTCGTAATATGGCCAAAATAAGATAACTGCTTCTTTCTGATGTTTGTGCTAAGTGGTTTTTGCGACATAGCTTCCCTCAACATGTCAGCATTCTTCTATAAAACCACATATCCAAAGTTTCTAATGATTCTTTCACCTGTTTGCTAATTGTCCATGATATGCACCCGTATGTCAAAACATCAATACATTTGGAAAAAGAGAATATACAGAAGCTATCGAATCCGCAAAGCAAAATTGTAACTGTCCACCTGTCATAGCTTCGATCCTAAACCAGTTGCTGACCAAGGCGTAGGATCTGGTCTGTTCTGCCATAACATTTAGTCGTTAGTTTGCATTTCCTCGCAAAGGATAACAGTACGAGTAAAATGTGTCCTTAACAGTGGGGTGTGTAAATTAGTACTTTACTATACGTACTTTATGAGCCAATAATATCGAACTAACTAAAGTAATTTGTATTGGAAACATGTATAGATACATTGGCAATGTATGGATGTCAACTTCATGGATCATTTCGCAAACACTGAAGAAGAAAATCAAATCGTGTGAACTTTAATATTACAGAAATATTCTTAGAAATCCGTGCATAAAAAATGTTAACATTCTTTAAGATCAGAACATCGAACAAATGTTGCATACAAGCAGCATCATGTTCACCGCCTGATGGAGAGGAACACTGATAAGCGGGAAAGCTAATCCATGCGCCAAAATTGGTCTAGCACATGGTTTGCCCTTGAGTTCAAAGCGATCGAGGGCAATAAGACATCGGTTGATATTGATCAGCCACATATTCATTGTACTCGGGCTAGTCTATAGAAATATGGGGATAGCACCATAAACCTTAGACCCCTCCATGCGTGGGCACTTGTATTTAATATACATTTCCTAACCAATATTATATATATATATATATATATATATATATATATATATATATATATATATATATATATATATATATATATCCTAAACAGTATAAAATATACGTATTATAATCAGTATAATATATACGTATGCTAAACGGTATAAAATATGCATATCTTAAACAATATAAAATATACATATTCTAAACAGTATAACATAACACGAAGTAATGCAGCTTTACATTCACAATTACGGGAAACATAGGACGCTGCGCCCCCTAGCCTTGATCAGCAAACAAATACACAAAACACAACATATAAACACGGAGATGACCCAACAGTGACTACATTACGGTATAATAATCGAATGAGAAGAATGGAAGAACAATGGGGGAAAAAATGTAAACATTTGCTACTTAACTCAGAATCCCAGGCTGTAAAACTAATATGAATATTTTCGAAAAACGAAGACATAAAACCATAGATTACAAGGTGAATTTCCTTGCACATTAAGCTGCATCTCGTCAGGTACATACTGCAGAATTCACACCTGATTAGATGCGGCGAAATATCCATCCATCCATCATGTGCCATGCCGATAAGCGTGGGCGGTCATGTTCTGCCATCTCACTCGATCACCAGAGTCGTGGATCAGCTCTGGGTTCCTGTCACGACCATGCCATGCGGCCACGCCATCCAGGTGTTTACTTCTTGGTCTTCCCCTTGGTCTCTTCCCTTCGATCTTGCCAGTTGTCATCAAGTACTCCAAGTCATTTCTTTTCATAACATGTCCAAAAAGTTGTGACTGTCTACGTCTAATGTCTCTAATCAGAAATATGCCAAGCAATAAATCGTGCGATCTATTGTTCGTGTCTTCGTTATTCAAATTCACTACTGGAAAACCTTGTTTTTGATGTTATTAATCTTTCCTTTGATATTCGTATATGAGATGAGCAGCCGTGAGAGTCTGTGGTGTAATAGGAACAGGGGTAGAGGATGGTAACAGTCCAATAATTGTTCCGTTCTTATGTTCTGCATAGCTGCATATTTCATGTTTTGTTATATTGTTTACTATTCCACATTTCTTAGGCAGATATGACTAACCTACCGTATGACAGTAGATGGTACTATTTGCTTTCTGTTAGCGCCGGATATTGGGAGGCGCTCACCAAACTCGACACCCCACATTGTGCCAACGGCTTCGTGCGGAGGAGCGCAATTTGAAGGGTATTTTGCAATGCCTTATCTTGGCAAGCGAGGCAATGAAACCTAAAGACTACATGTCATTGCAGGACAGACCAGATGTAAGCCGTGATGGGCAACCGGTCTAGGATCGAAGCATCCGACAGGCGGACAATTGCTTTGCTTATCCGGCAGCTTCTGTGGCTTGACTTATTTCAGACGTATTGGTGTTACCTTACCTCTGGAGTAAACTAGGCAGGCAGAGAGAGGGATCATGCTGCACGGGCAACACATGGTCTCTACAATTCAGCCCAGGCCTTGTCCCTTGGACAGGTTATTATGCCTTTTTTTTGTGTGGGGGGAGGCGGGGGGGGGGGGGGTGTACAATAACTATCATCTGTCAGACGACAAGTTGCCAGTACAGTACATTTACACTGCTTTACCGCAGTTAATTTTATTCTTACTCATACACTCATACATATCGACATACCTTGAAATGTTGGGAAACCTGCTCTAGATCCGTGGTTGTAATAAAGCAAAGGTCCGCGGAGCCTGGAGTCGGTTTGTTTGCCTTTGGTTCTAGCTCCTTGGAAAGCTCGTGAAGATTGATCTTCTGTTTCCCGAACTTGACTGCCTTGGCGTCCTCCCTGTGTGAGAGAAAGTGTTTTAATTCCCTTTAATAATCAATAGGGGCCATTGAAACACCAACAATTTACACAAGGCGTTAAACCCACCCAGTGTGTGGAACGAAAAGTATGAGACACTTAAGCTGGTGAAATGATGGGGAAAGGGGTGGGGGGGGGGGGGGGGGGGGGGGGGGGGAGTTACATTTGGCTGTAATGAGAGTGACCTTCTGTAAGGATTTGCTACATAATAATGAGAATAACACTAGTCAACACATTTTCAACAGTTATTTGTATCACAATTTAAATACACCATTTCTTATTGATTTTAACGCGCTGATTTCACATACGAGGGCGAGTCAGTAAGTAAGTCACACAGTTCTGTGGGATGGCAGGTAAATGTAGTTGGTGTTTTCTACAGGTGTCATTAGGTGACAGCAACAGCGAACTTTATAATCCCGTTCGTCAGGTGGCACTAGGTGTCTCATGCGCATGCACGGCGCATAAACAAAATGGCGACTGTACTTACGGAGTGTACAACCAAAGCGCAACGTGCTGTTTGCGTTTGTTTTGGTTTTTGTGTGGACAAAAGGACTGCCTGGAAAGGACATTCATAAGGAAATGCTTCCTGTTTATGCTGACAAATGTTTGTCCCGTAAAACGGTGCATAGCTGGGTAGAAATCTTTTCGCAAGGACGTTCTAAAATTGTTGATGAAATCCGATCTGGTCGTCCTGTTGAGATTGCAATAGAAGCATCCGTGCAGCGGGTGGAGGAGATGATTAGAGGTGGCAGGCGAGTGACAATAGACTCTGTAGCATCGTACTGTGAAGTTCTATCGATACTTCATGCTGCAATTCGAAGAAAATGTCCAGGACTGCTGACTAGAGGAGTGTTGCTTCTTCATGACAATGCCAGACCACATACGGCTCGATTAACTCAGGAGAAAATTAATCAACTAAGGTGAGAAGTTCTGGAACATCCACCTTACAGCCTCGACTTAGCCCCTAGCGATTTCCACCTTTTTGGACCACTGAAAACCCACCTTGGTGGGAAACATTTAGCGAATGACGCCGAAGTTGAATGTGAAGTGAAAACGTGGTTTAGAAAACAGAGCACGCAGATCTATGCAGCTGGTTTGGGAGGGCTGATAAAACGATGGGATAAGTGCATCAATGTTGGTGGAAATTATGTTGAGTAATAAAGGGACAATGTATGTATAAAAATAAACTCGTTTCAATTTATCATATTTAGTTATTTTTCTACAGCCATTTGTGTCTTTCTTATTGACGTCTCATCGTATTATAATGAAATTCATCAATTGTCTCTGCTATTTGTTAATGATGAATTTACATTACAGTGTTACAAATAATGTATGCTTGTTTAATTCTCCAGGATGAACAGTTAGTCTTTCTACTTTAGCATTATACACATTTTGGTTACATACTCAATTAATTTATATTTCTACATGAAATGACAGAAAAATTAAATACATTATTTAAAGTTCGCATATAATGTTGCAAAACGGTACATTTGAACAGATTCCATCATTATTCAGTCACTGTTCGAGCTCTCTTTGCTTGCTTCTTGTAGTCAATCGATGAGATGCCTCTTGTCACAGTCCAATAGTAATCAGCAAGCACTGAAGTTTCTGCGTTCGTATCTGGACTTCGGACCACGGGTGAAATGTGTTTGAAAACCCCCAGAGACAATCGCTTTACGGAGTTCGTGCTCCAGAGAGATACCAAGCCAGATTATAGTGCCGTTCGCAAATGTTTTCCCGGTACAAACATCCATAATTCAATAATCAACTGAAAGGAAAATGATAAGATTTAGCATATAAACTTACCACTATGTACATCCAACAAACACATTTTTGTTCTAGAGATTGTATTGCGGATCTCAATGTTTTTTTCATGCAGTATATAATTTACGGGTCAGAGATGAAATGCATATTTTGAAATGTATTACATCTTTACATGAAAACGTCAGTGTTCAATAATGAACATTCTTCATGGTTCTCGGGAAGAAGAACCACACATCGTGAAACGGACCTTTTAAAAATATATATCTTGGGTGGGAGTAAATATAAGACGACAGGAAACACTTCATAACGATGAAACAGATACTTTGAAAGTTAACTGAAAGTGAATGATGGCAAACATTTGTGATTGCACTATAGATAGAACCCAGTACATTGATGTCCATCTTCGCGTCTTTGAACCTGTAGACTTTAAGTATCTCTAAGTGACAAAATGGTTTTTCAGTCCAGTGAACCAATGAAGCAACAACAAAATCAGACACCTACATTGAATGTGATTAACTCCATTCCCAGCACCCTTGTGTAAAACTCAACAGTTCTGGCCATGTCCGTGACAGTCAGAACCAGGTGATCTAAGTGCGAGATTCTGATTGGACTATTTGAATCTGGCACATGTTGCTGCTTGCTGGTAATATCTGGAGGAGTTGCAATTCCTTCATGTTGGACTATCTGGAGAAATAATTATGCAAGTCATGTTTTTAATGTCTATGTTTCCCAACGGCACAAACAATATAAACATATACGTAAACAATAGGTACCGTAAATTGAAATTGATTGAGAATTTAACAGTAGACAGTCAAGATTTTGTGGACACATTACGAGAAGAAATAAACTAGAAATCTAGGTGACAACTACCAAGACTGAATAGAAAATAACAAGGTGAAAACATATAGGTAAATATTTTAATAGCCTGATCACATGTCATAATCGAGAAACAAATCACAGAGTTGATCCCCTACTCTCGTGATTGTGCCAGATGGCGAACCATGACCGTCATTGATGTCGGCATGGCACATGATGAAACAATGGGTATATTTTTAAATTGCCGCTGCCAGAATGCCAACACAAAAGCCCGCCACGAAAAATAGTTCATCGTCGATGGAAGCGGCAATTACTGGAAACCAGCACCCACACATTACTGCATAAGGCAACCCAGTTAGTTCAGCGATCGGTCGGCCGCAGTTTTCCTGAACATGCAGTTCATACTACAAACAACCGCCATAACCCAGCCAACAAAGAGGAAATTTTCTAGCGGATGGAGAGCAGATACATTAGCGATGCAACCCTGCTATAAATCATGTATAAGTGACTGAGTTGAGCTGAGTTGAGCTGAGCTGAACTGGGTTGAGTTGAGTTGAGGTGAGTTGAATTGAGTCAAAAACCGACATCATGGCAATCGGAACATTCCCATACGTGCTCCATCCTCAACTTCAACAGCCAGATAAGATTCCCTATACCAATGGTACCAGTAGCAGTCTGAATATGTGTCCATCTGGCCTTTCCTCGGAGTCCTGAGTGTCGGACAGATCCTCTGGTCACTCTCTGCAGCACCATTCCCTCCAGGCCGTTGATATATCTGTTCTTCTGCGCTAAACGCACGATCCTATCATGCACCAAAACCCTACCAAGAGAGTATACCCAGCATACTCAAGTAGAGCATGCTAGCATAGACTTCGAAGAGCGCACACAAGAACTTATCATCCCCACCCCACAGTTCACTTAGGTAAATGGAGACAGAAAAGAAGGAGATGATGAAGAAGAAGACGGCATATGACATAAAGCTTTAGAAATGGTAACAGGAACTAAGCACCCACAGAAGCATTAGACTTTGTCAGCTTGGGAATACACTCTCTGAGATTAAGAAGAGAAGAGCTTAGATCCAACAATTGGATGAAAGTGGTTTAAACTCAAGCGTAGTCCATAAAAGGGCTACTACTTCCAGTGCGCTGAACTGATTTTTGCGTGCTTTCCCTATTACCAGTGTCCCTCGCCATCAGGCGAACCCACTCCGACTTCTGAAGTACTTGTAATTTATGTCCCCAAGTCCAGGACGATAATTTAACATTATAGTCCAACTGAAGTGTAGGGGTTAAACCGACTGCCTCGGCATCAGCACACCAAACGTTTAAGAGCTAGCGTTCTTATCCATTCGGCCATTCTGACCTCCAGTGGTGCTCAATGAAATACCTTACGTCATCGTCCACTAAACATGATCCAGGACGGACAGTGGGAGACACCCATTACATACGTCATCCTCCACTAAACATGATCCAGGACGGACAGTGGGAGACCACCTATTACGTACTCCATCGTCCACTAAACATGACACCCATTACATACGTCATCCTCCACTAAACATGATCCAGAACGGACAGTGGGAGACACCCATTACATACTCCATCCTCCACTAAACATGATCCAGGACGGACAGTGGGAGACACTCATTACATACTCCATCGTCCACTAAACATGATCCAGGACGGACAGTGGGAGACACCCATTACATACTTCATCGTCCACTAAACATGATCCAGGACGGACAGTGGGAGACACCCATTACATACTCCATCCTCCACTAAACATGATCCAGGACGGACAGTGGGAGACACTCATTACATACTCCATCGTCCACTAAACATGATCCAGGACGGACAGTGGGAGACACCCATTACATACTCCATCGTCCACTAAACATGATCCAGGACGGACAGTGGGAGACAACCATTACATACTCCATCCTCCACTAAACATGATCCAGGACGGACAGTGGGAGACACCCATTACATACTCCATCCTCCACTAAACATGATCCATGACGGACAGTGGGAGACACCCATTACATACTCCATCCTCCACTAAACATGATCCAGGACGGACAGTGGGAGACACCCATTACATACTCCATCCTCCACTAAACATGATCCAGGACGGACAGTGGGAGACACCCATTACATACTCCATCCTCCACTAAACATGATCCAGGACGGACAGTGGGAGACCCCTATTACATACTCCATCCTCCACTAAACATGATCCAGGACAGACAGTGGGAGACACCCATTAAGCAAGGATAATCATCGAGTTAGAGAATAACACAATCAATGCCGGAATTAAGCTAGCGGTCATCACGTAGAAGATTAATTAGGTGCCGTCTCCACAACGGAGGTTAGCTGCAATGGGTCTCCAACACGGTCTGCCTCTCGCCGTGTGCCTCACATAGCAGATACCGTTGTTGAAATGTGACGCCTTTATATAGGTCAAGACATATATGCTGGGAGTGGCCGGTATGCTTATGTTTTATTTAAAGAGACTTTTCATGAAAATGTAAATTTATCTTGTACCCAAATTTTCTTTGAGACTCTGGTAGACCCTCACAACCGTAGTAGTCGGAAAATAATCCTGTCTGTGCTAGGAATCGAACGCGGATCTATGTCTTGCCTGGCAAGTGTAACCAATATTCCACCACGACTCTCAAAAAAAATACATTTGGGCCAGGCCGGGATTTGAACCCGGGACCTCTCGCACCCGAAGCGAAAATCATACCCCTAGACCACTTGGCCTGCATTTGTTTATGTTGTGTTATTATTTATTCATTTCAATACGATGATTAGTATTATTTCATAACTATAATGATTTCTTTATTATTATTTCATTATAATAATTATTATTTCATTATAATGATGATGATTATTATAAAGTTTATCCTTTCGAACGAATTGTACCCATGTGCCCATTATATTATTTGTTAAAGCGTATTTGAAACCATGGCTCCACTGTTAGGTTAAAAACTCACAACCAAAAAAGAAAAGGGACTCACAATTGAAGAATAAGGGAGACAAAAAGACATTGTTTCTATAAGTTTGTTATTCAGGAGTTATGCTTCTATTTCCGCTTTTGATCTCCTCCCAGAAAGTATTGTCCACTCTTAGTTCGGTAATAGGGAGCCTCGGTACCGTAATGTCCAGTAGCCTGGCTGACGATCTCGTGGTCATGGGCAGATTCGATTTTGTGTAAATAAACAGAACTGACCTCGGCTAAGTCGAATAGATTCCCTGGAGATGTGGATATACAGACGAATATGTCGTATTTCATGGAAAGAAAAACTTCAAATACAGAGGTTCTAGAAAAAACTGGGAATGAAAAGAGGGTTGATGAACGAAATAAAAAAGATGCAAGTGAAATATTTCGGCCATGTTAAACGACATAATACTCTTATAGAAACCGTACTGGAGGGCAAGGTTGAGGGAAAGCGAGCAAATGGTAGACAACGATACAAGTGGGATGATAACATCAAGAGATGAACGAACATAAATCTGAAAGAATGTACAATCAGGGCGAGAGACAGACAGTGTTGAAGATCCATCGCAGCCAACCTTCATTGTGGAGACGGCGCCTGATTGATTAACCTGGGCTACCAGGTCAACCCAGTCTATAATTAGTACCAGAAATTGCCTTGGGAAGCAAAGGCTGTCAGTGTGATACTGCCCACATCACTTACAGAGTTCCGAGTTATCTGTATAAAAATGGGTCTGGCACTATATTCCCGAAGCGCTTTATGGCGAGTATAAATGTCCTTTACTTATTTAAACTTGTAATTCAGTAAAGATATATATTGCCCCGGTTAGGACAGGGATTTTTTTCACGTGGACTTCCAGCCAGTAATAAAATTTCCCCTGGTCTCCGGGTAGTGAGATCGGACGCCTGTGTGTATTGTTGCGCAAGTAAATAAACCCTTGGCAGTTGGAAATCGAAAAAGAGTAGCCTAAAAGGGCTTGCGAACGCGGTTTGTGAGCCCGTATACCCGGGTTCGAAACACGGCGATGCTGGTTTTTTTCGAAAAAGGTATAGGGGCCGGTCGTTCAGAAAGTAATGGCAAACTACTGAACGTAACACTTGCCTAGTACATCAACATCAGCTGAAAATGCTGGTGTTGATTGCAACGTCCCGTAAGGGATACGCAACACAATTTTTTTTAACGGCGCTGCCCGGGCAAAATTTCGAGTTAAAAATCTAACCAAAGTATTTCAAGATCCTCGCCGATGCTACGGAGTTCGTGCATTGAGCTAAGTTTCTCCAGACTCAGGTTTGAGTTAGGAGGAAAACGGAGCACTTATGGGTTAAACCCGTGATGTTGATCCAACGACTAAACTAAACTACACTAAAGACATATTGTGTTAATGTTACCTCTGTTAGTAAAAGTACAGTTTGCGGCGACTGTACTAGCTAGGCAAACTTAATTCCTCAGGCTCAAGAACCACAGTCCTACACTGCAAGGTGCAATGGGCAGTAATAACAGTAAAAAGGCGAAGTATAGAAATAGTGTTCACGCCTTAAATTTGCTGGGTAATTAGTGCTAACCTTCTATGTTTCTCAAAAAGAGGACTATTCGGGAGTCTCTGTGGCGAAGTGGTCAAGCCGTCTGTCTCGCACTCCCAAGGTTGTGGGTTCGATCCCGGTCTACGTCTTTCGATTCACGAGTGAATTTTTCTCGGAGATTCCTGGGGGTCGTCGCTAGAGCTACGGAGTTCGTGCTTTGTGCGATGCATTCAGCAGGCCGTCCTGCGGAAAGAGACAGAGTCATATGTGATAATACCCGGTGCAATGAAGTCGACCCTCTCGACTTTTAAAATTATTTTTTACGGACTAATCGGTACTCCATTTTAGATTCGATTTTTAGACTGGCAGCCGCGGTAGATTATTGGCTATACGCTCCTCTGCGTGACGATGATATTGGCTTCAATCCGGATCAAGGTAGTTTCGAATTTTTAACATTTAACTGGACTCCCAGGTCGACACAGAGAAAACTGGGTACTAGGAAATGTCCAAGGAAGAAAAGCGGTCGGTGTGATACCAACCATATCAACCACTGAGTGTTGTTTGGTCTAAATAAATATGGGTTTACCACCATATGCCCGATGCTAATTAGATGTGTACAAGGGACATTTATTTTTGGCTGGATCAACTTGAGAGTCAAGTTTATTTTTAAAATCCTCACCCCCCCTCCCCCCCCCCCCCTCCATGTGGATTTGAATCTATGGCCACCGGGGCAGGAAAGTGAACGTCTAGCCCCTACGTTGTGGCCGCTCCCAGAGACAGCAATGGACAGACACTATCTAGACAACTTCTGTGTTCTTTATGATGGGATGTGTAGCTGAGAATCAAGAGAAACTGCGGAAGATCTAATACTGTCGCACTTCATTGCGGGAATAGTGGTGTATGCTAAAGAAGAAGACGGAGTGAAGAAGAGGAGAAAAAGAAGAAGGAGAAGATGATGATAATGATTACGGCGACGACGATGAACATATATTATCGACAAGATCAATATAACAATGTTAAAACTTCTTTCCCTTTCACAAAGTTAAAAAAAAATTAATTAATAAAATAGCACGTACATTTACATACTCTTGATCCTTGTTCTTTGTAAATTATTCTATATTGCTCTTAGAAAAACTAAGAAGTATAATTGGACTGATTCCTAAGAAGACTATTCAATGTATCAAGAAGAGAGAAAATCAGAAATCAAGAAATCAAGACTAAAGTTGTGGTTATAACATCGCTAGATTTTATCAGAAAACAGCAAGTTAAATGGTTTGGCCATGTAACTAGATTACCAACTAACATTATACCACAAGAAGCAATGATGTACAGATCAAATGGAAGCAGAAGAGATGGCTGGCCACATAAACGATTGGCAGAGGGAATAGCAGAGTTTATAGGAATCTTGATACGTGAAACCCATAAACGTGCACATTCCCGCTTCTTTACACTTCACCTCGACACCGCAATGTACAAGAGGAACAAGGTGAGATGAGATAAAAATAACAGTTTGAAACCACTTGAAATTGTAAATAATGCTTACCTTCTCTTGTTTCTTTTTTATTGTAAATGTATTCTATATTAAATAAACAGTTTGAAACAACTTGCACTTGTAACTAACGCTTACCTCCTCTTGTTTCTTATTGATTAAAATGTATTCTATATTGAATTAACAGTTTGAAACAACTTGCACTTATAACTAATGCTTACCTCCTCTTGTTTCTTATTGATTAAAATGTATTCTATATTGAATTACAAGTTTGAAACAACTTGCACTTATAACTAATGCTTACCTCCTCTTGTTTCTTATTGATTAAAATTTATTCTATATTGAATTAACAGTTTGAAACAACTTGCACTTATAGCTAATGCTTACCTCCTCTTGTTTCTTATTGATTAAAATGTATTCTATATTGAATTAACAGTTTGAAACAATTTGCACTTATAACTAATGCTTACCTCCTCTTGTCTCTTTTTCATTGTAAATGTATTCTATATTGAATTAATATTTTGAAACAACTTGAACGTGTAACGAATACTTACATCATCTTGTTTTTTATTCATTGTACATCTATTCTAAATTAACTGTTTGAAACAACTTGAACTTGTAACTAATACTTACCTCCTCTTGTTTCTTATTCATTGTACATTCATTCTACATTAACCGTTTGAAACAACTGAAGCTTGTTATTTTTGCTTCGCATTGACTACAAGCGTCACGTGTATGATTCGCAAGGTGTGCTAGAAGTTTCTCTTTGCCAGCAAGAGTCAATAACTGAACTTCTTCGAATACTTTGAGCTGCCAAATATGAGCTGAGAAAGTAAATACACCGCGACCTGCAAGGAATTTCTTTTCCACACAGAAGATGCACTCAACTCACGTGAGGTCTTCACCTGTCAGTGTTACAGTCACATATTTTGGGTTTGACCACCTCATTGGAAATATTCAACGGGACACTTATTTAAAATATTACTTAAGATATGTGAATATTTTACAAATGGATTTAGGGAATAATAGTGTAATAATTTAGAATGATATTATAAGGAAAAGATAAGAGAGCTGGCTATTATACTTCCGGCACACTGATGGCGAGGCAGGCAGTTAACACCTACATCGACTATTAAGATGGACTTTAACACTTAGTTCCGCTTCAGAAAGCAATGGCAATTTAATGAATGTACAAGTTACCTAGAAAGTCAACCTGGGGTTAGTTACAACGTCCTGCAAAGGACATGCAACATTAAGAAAAAGTAACAACTCTTTCCAACGTCTCGGGTTTGCTGGGTGTATGGTGATAGCCCCATATTTGAGAACAATCGGGTTTGATGGGTAATAATGGGTTATAATGGGTTATAATAAAGCAACGTTGATGTAAGCACGGCAGCTGTAGTGGCTACCACTCTGGCTTTAACACCCATTGATCATGTACAAGGGGGCTTCAAATGAAGACCTTTTCTTCATAATGTCTCTTTGAATTGTTCAAACAGGTGGTAATCACTTAGCGATAGGTCTGGCGAATACGGGGGAATGTGGTACACATTGAAAGTGGAGGTCTTCGATTGCTTCAACCTTTGCACGGGCAGTATGGGACAGAGCATTGTCATGTTGCAAAAGGACACATTTACTCAGAAGTCCATGTCTTTTGGATTTGATTGCGGGTCGAAACATCCTACTCCACTTATACACTTGCTGGAATGACAGGCATGCGGCACCATACTGGAATTTCATTCGCCGTTGACTTCCTATCGGTTTTACCTTTCATTGATCAAAACATGGATAACAGAACTCTGTTTCCCTTGCGAGATCTAATCTGCCAGAGGCTGCTTTGAATGAGTTTAGTTTAGTTCCGAATTGCCTTACCCTATTGCTATCGCCGAGGAGAAAGAAGTAATGTTATAAGATACTCACCTACATAAGGATTTCAGAATATGGAGACGAATAAAGAAAAATATAAGTCTAAATTTCGTTACAATACTTACCAACAGCATCCCCATGTAAATGAAAACTGTAATTGTGTTCATGGTCTGAGCTCACAGGAGACACACACTGAAATGTCGATATGGTATGGAAACAACTGTGTTTATACAAATGTTGCATGACTTTTTAGCTAAATGCTACACATTATGATCAGTGTTGTCTATGTTATTTTTTGCTTCCTGTCTCATAAACAAGGGAATAGCTAAAGACGAATGCATACATAACTAATTACACCAATACTTTATTCATCATGTGCCATGCCGATAAGCGTGGGCGTTCGTGTTTCGCCATCTCACTCGATCATCAGAGTCATGAATCAGCTCAGTGTTCTTGACTTGACCATACCACGTGGGAAAGCCATCCAGGTATTTACTTCTCAGCCTCCCCCTTGTTCTCTTCCCCTATATCTTGCCAGTTGTCACAAAGTTCTTCATTTTATTTCTTCTCACAACGTGACCACAAATGTTAACTGTCTATGTCTAATTTCTCTAATCAGATTACTTTTTCGTTTCTTTCTTGTAGGATTTGGTCAATGGTTTTTTTCTGTCTGTCCAAGACATTCTTTGCAGTTTCCTCAGAAACCACATTTCCACAGCCATCAGATGTTTTTCAGCTTGTCCATTGTCAGCTTTTTCCATTGTCCACACTTTACATCCATACAAAAGTATAGGTTTAATGTACCACCACAACACTCTTTTTCTTGTTGCAAATGACATCTGTTTATTGGTCAGTATGTTTTTCATCTTGCAAAAGGCTACCTTCGTCACGGCGATTCATGTTCAAATCCTTTCATGGCCTCTCCCATCAGATGTTATAATCGTTCTGAGACAATTCTACTGATTCACTTGTTTAAGAATATTCCCATTTACTTCTATATCACATTGTTTTATTCCCTTCTTCCTAGTGAGGACTATAATCTCTGTCTTTTTTCAATTTAAATCTAACCCTATTATTCACTGTGTGCAACAACCTCATTTACGAAATGTTGCCGATCCTGCTCATTACAAGCGCTTGTGTTATCTTTCAGCAATATACAATAACTAGCTGACCCGGCCCGGCTTCGCCCAGATCCTGGTGGGGAGCATCTCATTTAATTCATATAAGTAGTCATATAAGTTCTCGTTCCCGTTACCGACTATCTGTCTGTCTGTCTGTCTGTCTGTCTATCTGTCTGTCTGTCTGTCTGACCCGGCCCGTCTTCGCCCAGACCCTGATGGGGAGCATCTCATTTAATTCATATAAGTAGTCATATAAGTTCCCGTTCCGACTATCTATCTGTCTGTCTGTCTGACCCGGCCCGGCATCGCCCAACTCCTGGTGGGGAGCATCTCATTTAATTCATATAAGTAGTCATATAAGTTCCCGTTCCCGACTGTCTGTCTGTCTGTCTGTCTGTCTGTCTGTCTGTCTGTCTATCTATCTATCTATCTATCTATCTATCTGTCTGTCCGTCTGACCCGGCCCAGCCCATGGTGGAGAGCATCTCATTTAAATTATATAAGTAGTCATATAAGATCCCATTCCCGACTATCTGTCTGACTGTCTGTCTGTCTTGGGTAAATGGAGGAGGGAGGAGGAAGAGGGAGGTGGAGGAGGAAAGAGGAGGGAGGAGGAGGGAGGAGACAGGAGGAGTAGGGAGGAATAGGAGGGAGGAGGAGGGATTAGGAGGAGGAGGGAGGAGTAGGGTGGAGGAGGAGGCGAGGAGGAGGGAGGAGGAAGAGGGAGGAGGAGGGAGGAGGAGGAGGGAGGAGGAGCAATGTGAAGGGAGGAGGAGGGAGGAGGGAGGAGGTAGAGGGAGGAGGAGGGAGGCGGAGAGAGGAGGAGGAGGGAGGAGGAGGAAGAGGGAGGAGGAGGAATGTGAAGGGAGGAGGAGGGAGGAGGTAGAGGGAGGAGGAGGAGGAGGTAGAGGGAGGAGGAGGGAGGAGGCGGAGAGGGAGGAGGAGGAAGGATGAAGGGAGGAGGGAGGAGGAGGAGGGAGGAAGAAGGAGGAGGAGGGAGGAGTGATGAGGAGGAGGGAGGAGGAGGAGGTAGAGGAGGAGGAGGATGAGGTAGAGGGAGGAGGAGGGAGGAGGCGGAGAGGGAGGAGGAGGAAGGAGGAGGAGGAAGGAGGAGGGGGAGGAGGGAGGAGGAGGAGGAGGGAGGAAGAAGAAGGAGGAGGGAGAAGGAGGGATGAGGAGGAGGAGGGAGGAGGAGGAAGAGAGAGGAGGAGGAATGTGAAGGGAGGAGGAAGAGGAGGAGGAGAAGGCAGGAGGAGGGATGAGGAGGAGGGAGGAGGAGGAAGAGGGAGGAGGAGGAATGTGAAGGGAGGAGGAGGGAGGAGGTAGAGGGGAGGAGGAGGGAGGAGGAGGAGAGGGAGGAGGAGGAAGGAGGAGGGGGAGGAGGGAGGAGGAGGAGGAGGAGGAGGAAGAAGGAGGGATGAGGAGGAAGGAGGGAGGAGGAGGAAGAGGGAGGAGGAGGAATGTGAAGGGAGGAGGAGGGATAGGGAGGAGGGGAGGGAAGAGGAAGAGGGTAGGAGGAAGAGTGGAGAGGAGGAGGGAGGAGCTAGAGGGAGGAGGAGGAGGGAGGAAAAGGAGGAGGGAGGAGGAGGGAGGAGGTAGGAGGAGGAGGAAGAGGGAGGAGGAGGGAGGAGAAGGAAGGAGGAGGAAGAAGGAGGAGGAAGAGGGAGGAGGAGGATGGAGGAGGGAGAGGGAGGAAGAGGGAGGAGGAGGAAGAGGGAGGAGGAGGAAGAGGGAGGAGGAGGATGGAGGAGGGAGAGGGAGGAGGGGAAGAGGAAGAGGGTAGGAGGAGGGGGGAGAGGAGGAGAAGAAGGGAGAAGGAGGGAGGAGGAGAAGGAGGAGGAGGGAGGAGGAGGGGAGAGAAAGAGGGAGGAGGCAGAGGGAGAAGAAGGAAGGAGGAGGAGGAAGGAGGGAGAGGAAGGAGGGAGAATGAGGAGGGGAGGAAGGAAAGGGAGGTGGAAGAGGAGGAGGAGGGAGGAGGAAAGAGGTAGGGGGAGGAGGAGGTAGAGGGAGGAGGAGGAGGAAGGAAAGGGAGGAGGAAGAGGAGGAGAAGGGAGGAGGAGGGTCGAGGGAGAGGAGGAGGAGGTAGAGGGAGGAGGAGGAGGTAGGAGGAGGAGGAAGAGGGAAAAGGGAGAAGGAGGAGGGAGGATGATGAGGGAGAAGGAGGCAGGAGGAGGAGGAGGGAGGCAGGAGGAGGAGGGATGAGGAGGGAGAGGGAGAAGGAGGGAAGATGAGGGAGGAGGCGGAGGGAGTAGGAGGGAGTAGGAGGGAGTAGGATGGAGGAGGTGGGGAGAGGAAGAGGGAGAAGGAAGAGGGAGAAGGAGGAGGGAGGAGGGAGAGGGATGAGAGGGAGGAGGAAGAGGAGGAGGGTGGAGGGAGGAGGTAGAGGGAGGAGAAGAGAGGAGGAGAGAGTTCGCCATTCCGAATTCATACTCGTCTAGTTCTTCCCTTCTACACGACTGTAGATAACTTCCTTACACATAAAAAGATGAATTGTTATTGATATTGCCGTGGCATGGAGGAATATCAGCAGCAGAGTTGATCCAAAAAACCAAAGACTGAGATCTACGGAGAGCCATGAACGCCTACGCCAGCCGGCACGGCACTTGATGATGATGATTGCCGTGTGACGATTCTGTGTAGTGACGTCATTTTCTTCCCTTTCCCTAGCGTTTTGGTTCGGGGATTCTTTCATCATCATCATCATATATTTACGTACGTATTTTGGGAGGGGGAGGAGGGAGGAGGAGGAAGAAGAAAAAAAAACTATGACAGTTGACAGCTCTGGAATGAAAGGAAGGCGTGTAGAAAATTTCATCTCAATCGGATCGGCCGTTCGCGAACAAATAAAGGACATACATATTTACATATATACATACACTTTGTTTTATAGATATAGATGATAAAAAGAATGAGCAAGTCAATCACATGAGTAAATATCATTGACATAAACCGGCAATGTTTTTATTTTATGTCATAATATAATTGTTTGTATGTATGTTAATGATTGTGAGTTGTCTACTCTTGACAGCATAATCTAATTCTCGTGAAGACTATGTCCTCATTAACATAAGACAAACATTCATCGATTTTGATTTGTTTACATAAAAGACAGCAGCTGATTGAGGAACACATAGAGCGTATGAATAACTGCTGTAGATAACTATGTAGTTTGTGTCCATTGCCTGGAAGACTGTCTGCTTCTAGTTAGTTAGTTAGTCAGTCAGTCAGTCAGTCAGTCAGTCAGTTGGTCAGTCAGTCGGTCGGTCGGTCGGTTGGTCCGTCCGTCGGTCGGTTGATTTGTTGATTGGTTGGTTGGTTGGTTAGTTAGTTAATTAGTTAGTTAATTAGTTAGTTGACAGATCATCCTCACAGACCATCCTCATAGACCATTCAGTCTATAAGTGCTAGGATCCCCTCCTCAGTAAATCCCGCAGCGTGTAACGGCTAACAACACCAGTTCTGTGTTGGTTTATTAATCTTCTTTCGCTTTCTGCATTGTGTTCTTGTTTGGCCACACTTCTTGTAACTTGCTGTTCTCGCAGCCTGACCATGATTGTAGATTCACAGCCATCGCTGTGTTCTCGTAAACGACTTATCTCTCTAGACCAGTGGTTCCCAAGCTTTTCAAGCACAGGGCCATATCTACTATTTTCAGTAGTTAAGTGGGCCACAACGTTATAAAATTATAAAAGTCGTGCAATATCATTCTTACCTTTCTTAACTTTTGTCAACAAAATTCTAAAACTTTAAAGGCAGTCAGTGTCAGTACTACACTGCGGTCATTTTTTGGTTTAAAATAAAATCTTCATTTAACAATGAATTTTAAATTCGAAAATCGCTATTAATGCAATTAATTTACAATTTTAACTGTTCTTCATAACTAGTTACTTAAGTAACTAGTTGGGTAGTGAGAGTGAACCACACCCGAGGTGTCCCTGGCACTCCCGTGTATTCTAGCCCCAGGGGTTGGACAGGCAGATACACATTTTTACTCTGTGGTTGATCTCATATTAGTTAATTATGTCTACAAGCCCCTCCAGATTCTAGACCCCCACTAACTACCTACTCCTGTGGAACAATGAACACTTAGGCATCGTCCGAGACCACACTCCATCATTATACAAAGAGCAAGTCAACTTACATAAAGTTTATTCTACCCTTGAGAATATAGAACTGAAATGAATATCCTGATAGAATAATCTATTTACACAAATAGAGGATAGAGTAGAGACAGAATCAGAGATAATGTTGTCATCATGGAGTTGAGAAGTAGATTGGATGCAGATGTCCTGTCCAGTCGGTCCGCCACTCACCCGGCTTCCTTCCAGTTAGATGACTAGAACCCTGGAGACCACTCCGTCTCCCAAGCGTGGATCAACAACAATAGAGTTACTGCTGGACCTTACTCAACTGGACCAACTGCATCTTCCTCATACAGTACTAAGTCACTGTGAATAATGTACTGCACAGGTATCTGTAATCACTAGCTGGACTACAATCCTCCGGGATTTACCTCCAACTAATCTAAACTTAATGAATGTCAATAACCTATGACCAATCTAATGGTCGATCTGTAGCACATTACTCATGAGTGATGAATCTGTCACTGACCAATTTAACGGTCTCACACTTCAAACACAGTAACACTGGGTTTCGATTAAGTTCTTTGACCAATTCAATGGTCCCTTACTGATAACACAGTTCACTGCTCGGCGCATCAGATAATGTAACATAGTTCAAAGTCTG
Organism: Cepaea nemoralis; assembly: GCA_014155875.1. Taxonomy (NCBI): domain Eukaryota; kingdom Metazoa; phylum Mollusca; class Gastropoda; order Stylommatophora; family Helicidae; genus Cepaea; species Cepaea nemoralis. Next base: position 71,666 of record JACEFZ010008831.1, read on the forward strand.
CACACTGTTTCAATATAATAGTAGAATCTGATACATATTTCTTTTGGAGACAATATTCAGGTTGAACTAGATTCCCTAGTCCCTTGACACCTTATCACTTTCTTTGGGTCTCTTATACGGAAGCTGGTGTAGGTCTCATCATGACCTTCCACTCAAACTGTCGTAGGAACCTCCTAAGTGTAGGAATAAACATTTGTCCGCGTTTAGGCAGAACCACCGCATTTGTATACGGTCAGGTGTCTCCTGTCATAGAGCATGATTGCTCAATTTACTGAAAGCTCCTTCTGAAATACTATATCTTCACAAGTATAAACTCAACAACAAACCATCGTGTCCCACACGTGCACCGTCATGGCACTTGAATCTCTGGATGCACCTTCATACATAATGGGTCACCCTTGCATATGGTGTGGTTAAGTCAGGCGAGGTAAGTATATGGTTCAACCCTTCGCTGTAGCATACGAAGTGGTTTCCGGCCAACGACAAATCTAGTTGACTGGTTCCTCAACAGGCAACTCCTGAAAAGGGAGGGCGACAGGTGAGAGTACTCTGGCCCAAACATTGGTCCACATGCATCCTATCAATAGCTACTCAACTCTCAGTCATGCTACTTAGTTATACAAATAACTAAAGCATTATCTCTATTTGGAGAGTAGCAAAGCATGGGTCGTGGATGTCAGCTGGCCTCAAGAGAACAGCCCGTCAAACAGAGTAAGAATCAGAATGACGAGTCTGACCATAGGTCTCACCTATCCCTAATCATCTACCAGTTGTCGCTAACGTCACTATTGAAAGTAAGCTGCTATCTTAGTTCTAAAATTAATTGAACTAAACCCTAAGGTAAAGAGTCCCTGGACTCGCTCCTTATATTAATAATGTTCAATAAGAAACATAAGCTTGATCATTATACCATCCCTCGGGATATAGGGATAATACATGATCATATCCGTATATACACCTTCCTGATTGCTTGTGGGACTACCTGCCCACACTATAGCAACCTCTTCTTATCAGACTCTTACTTAGAGTCAAGAAGCCATTCTTGAGAAACATGTTCCCCACATGTTCCAAGGGTAATGTTCCAGATCAGCCCTTCCCAAGTGGATGAGCCTTGGTTGGACCGAACTTCATTTGTGGCCTGGTCTGCCACAACATACTTTCGTAACTTGCAGGCAATTCCCCATATCCCATATGTCCCCGGTGTCTCATACGACCTCCTTGCATCCTTCCATACTGCTAACACATCAGCAGTCATTCGCACTAGTGCTAGCATGAAAGAATCAGGAAAGCAAAGACAAGAATTCAGAACACATGTCTATCGCGATTACCCGCATTGTTATCACGCGTCGACCTATTTGGCGTTCGGCATTCCTCCCAGAAGTAGCACAATACCATGACCTAATATATGCATACCCAATGTCACAGCATATATATATATATAAATCATCAATGACGACTTACCTTCACACAGAAATCCCGTGTTCCACACACAATGAATTCACTATTAATTTACACCACAATAGTTTCATCATTCCTAGTGGCACAGAACTAAGTTCTCTCCTTACGTTGTCACTAAGCACACTTCTGTTGGAATCTCCACCTACCCACTTAACTTGGTGTCTAACAGTGGTTGTACTCTTCACTGACTGTCATAAATCTAGATCTCAATCAGGCATATTAACTAAATCCTATTCTAACACAACAACCTAATAGATGCAACAATTTGCAATACTTGATACATACAAGTTACGTTTCAATCGCAAACATAACACGACTGCATTACCAACAGGTGATTCGCGAACACACGGTTGTAAACACACACGACGTAGCCTACAACAGGCGTTATCGATCCGTTAGCTCATGAATAATGCAGCGGCATCCGCATACTAATGAGGTTAGAACAGTTGCGTTTTATAGAACAATGACAGAGCTAATTAATTTAAACAAATCTGTACCTGGATTCATGAACCAGACTCCAGCCAGCTTCAGAACTGTTTAAGGGCACATCAGCCTCCTTAAGCCAACAGTCCGCCCGATATATGGTGGTTATTAGACGCAAACAAAATGGCTCAAACCGGCCAGCGTCTTCTCTCTTCAGAATGTACGAAGTGAATGAACACTCTAGCAGCATTTCTCCCCTCGTGCCAATTCCTGCGCATGAGAAGTGAGTGCTTCCTGGGGAAAAACACTTTCACGGGAAACATTCATTTCCCCCTAGGATTTCTAGATTTCTCTCTGCACGGGAATTCAATGCAGCACCCGGCAACCTCGGTTCATTGAAACACCGGTTATTCGAGATGATTCTAGATGGAAAATTCCTAGCGACTTTCCTCAGTCTATTTATAGCTGGGAAAGTCCCTAATGACACGCCAAATAGTGCGGTAACCTAACGACCCGAGACAGATGAAAGCCGTTTTGTCACATAGGCCCCCACTTTAAGAGGATCGACCCCGTCGTTCCACTTCTACGCAGAAGCTGTCTATGTCGTTCTTTCTTCTTTCTTAGAGACCGGATGGCGGGTGAGGAAGTCTAACCCGTCAATATTGTATAGGATACTTTTACCACATTAGGTGGGGAGACAAGCTACTCAGTATCACGGGTAATCAACGCCTACTCCGCTAATGCGATCGGGCATCTCGCGGTATCTTGCGGACCAGAGCTCCCGTCTCGACCTGATTTAACGATCGTTCCGGCCAGAGTTTACTGGACTTCTGCAACTCCAGCTTCCCCTTTCGAGGACCCAGCTGGCCTGCAGTCGGTCGGATTGAGGAACCAGGGGTCTGTGTACTTTCCGACACAACCCACCTCTTCCGACCACGGTTATCAGTGTAGCTAGCACTGTGGGTGTTCCTTTGGCCGGTCATGTTCCCCCGAGCACCGGGCTGAACCGAAGAAGGTACCTGCACATACATATAGGACTTCCTATGGTGTGACAGGCTTTCCGCTACCTGACCTGAACCCCGAACCGTTCTCTCAGCGAATCTCTGCGCCCTTGGGCTGGTGGACTTATCATCGGGCTTCCCCTCATATCGCATGAGGAGACTGGAATGGAAAGTAGCAGACTTTCCCAGGATCACCACTCCATAGTGCTTGTGGAGCCCCACTTTATCCACTAGGAATGGGCAATGCCACCCGATTTCGAATTCGTTCCCCTCGATTGTGAGGAGTACTAGAACTCGGTCTCCAACCGCTAAGGATATCTTCGTCTTCTTCCGTTTCTCAAGTGTGCATTTACGGCACTCCGGACAAGACCTAATATACCTGCGCACGTCGCCTGTCATTCCCGGCCACCAATAATACCGGGATAGACACTTACTGGTTGTCCCTACAGTCAGATGTTCGGTTGGGGACCTGACATGTACCTTCGCAGCAGATTAGCTCTAAAGCTCTCAGGAACCAACTTACGTTCCCTCTGCCTTTTCTCTGTTCCAGTCTGAATTAACGGTGACTGGTTATCAGAGTTGAACTTACCCTGAGTTAACGGGTTCACATCGTTGGACAACCATTCCGAACAAGGACACTCTTTCGCATCCTTGCTCCGAGCCGTACTCATCACCTCCGGGTGAGTTTTCCGGAGACTTATCTTTTCTAGACCCTCTTCCTCTGTATATCCGACCTGCCTAGACTTATGGATGCTAGGGTGTTCTGGTTCACCCAGAAACACGTACTTCCCGCCGAGAATTAAGGGATAGAGAGGATCAGGTACTACTGCCGCCTGAATGAGTCCAGTAACGTACTTGCTCCGAATCTCCACATTGGCAATCGGGCAACGTAGCGCTACTGCACTCCTACTGGCTGGCTGTATCTCCGTCATCTCCCCGGTGAGTTGCTCTGGGCCTGTCAGGTGGGATGCAATTACAGCTGAAAATTGCAACCCAGTGTCGTAGAGGCACATCACCTGTTGCCCGTTCACTTCTACACTCTCCACCACTGGGGGTCGCTCTGGTTCACGATTCCCATCAACCGACTTCACTTTCCTGCATGGTCTATCCCGTACCTCTGCAAGACAAGCAAAGTGAAAGTCCTTGGGCTTACTCTTACACTCACTCGTATTGTGAATGCTGGACTTGCAGAATTTGCACCATCGTTCACTCCACTTCCTCTTTGGAGAACTAGGTGGGCTATTCTTACCTTGGTTGACGTTAGAGTTCCTCTCTAAAGAGTTTACCTGTTCCTTTGGTTCATCAGAACCTCTGGTCTTCTTGGCCTTCTTGGACTTACCTTGATCCTTATCTTTCGATCTCGGATCTGTTGGACTGGTGTCCCCAGTCTCGCCATAGACTTCAACGTATCTTTCGGCTAACTTGGTGACTATATCTAATCTCTCAGCCCCATTCTCACCTAAGAAGTTCGCAAGGGTTTAGACATTTGCATCCGCATCTGATCTACAACCATCAACTCACGCAAACTTTCATCCTCCTCTTTAAATCCGGCCAAGGCCATCCATTTAAGAAGCTATGAGTTCAATCTCACACTGTATGCTGAAAATAATTCACCAGGTTCCCGCTTTGAAGTTCTAAACTTCCGTCGGTATGAGTGTGCGGTGATCTCGAACCTCTTCAAGAGAGCCGCTTTCAGTGCCGGGTAATCATTCTGTAAACCCGGTGGCAAGCGTGCATACACTTCATAACCTTCGGCACGGAGTCCCTGGGAGAGTTTCAAACAACAATTCTGTTTGTCTAGACCCATTGCAATAGACATGGCTTCATACTTTTCTAAGTATTGGTCTATCCGTTCCTTCTCGGGTTCGAACGGCTGTAAAGGCCATTTCATAGCCTGGTAGTCACGTCTACTGGTTGACTCTGAGCCAGGAGGTACACCTCCCATAGCTCCATCAGTTACACCTGTTGCAGGCACTTGTGCCTCAAGTAGCTTCATTCGATACTCATGGTCACGTTTTTCCCTCCCGGCTTCTAACTCAAGCCGTTTCATTTCACTATCAGCCGCTATCCTCTTTTCCTCAAGAGCCACTTTACTGGCTTCCAGTTTTCTTTCTGCTCTCCTCCTCTCTCTTTCCTCTTGGCGAAAATTTCTTTCCACCTCTTGGACATAGGATTTCAAAGCATCTCCTTCAAGACCAGACTTACGTCCAGTTTCCTGAACTTTGTCTAAGTCTATCTCTTGGGTAGACATGTTGACTTAGAGATGTGGTTACCCGAGTGTGGGTGGGTGAAGCAATACAATCAATCACTAACTAATAGTATTAACTAAACACCACAACACAAATGTCCGTCAGACAGTTATGAGATAGGTAGAAGTAGTAGAATCTTATGTAGACTGTAGTAGAGGATATAGACTAAGTCCCTATCCCTATGCGAGAGTTCTACAACACACAGAGAGCTAGGAATAATCCCGGACGGGCCCCCACTCTGTATTCTGGAGTGTAACGAGTTCACCTTGGGTAGTGAGAGTGAACCACACCCGAGGTGTCCCTGGCACTCCCGTGTATTCTAGCCCCAGGGGTTGGACAGGCAGATACACATTTTTACTCTGTGGTTGATCTCATATTAGTTAATTATGTCTACAAGCCCCTCCAGATTCTAGACCCCCACTAACTACCTACTCCTGTGGAACAATGAACACTTAGGCATCGTCCGAGACCACACTCCATCATTATACAAAGAGCAAGTCAACTTACATAAAGTTTATTCTACCCTTGAGAATATAGAACTGAAATGAATATCCTGATAGAATAATCTATTTACACAAATAGAGGATAGAGTAGAGACAGAATCAGAGATAATGTTGTCATCATGGAGTTGAGAAGTAGATTGGATGCAGATGTCCTGTCCAGTCGGTCCGCCACTCACCCGGCTTCCTTCCAGTGAGATGACTAGAACCTTGGAGACCAGTCCGTCTCCCAAGCGTGGATCAACAACAATAGAGTTACTGCTGGACCTTACTCAACTGGACCAACTGCATCTTCCTCATACAGTACTAAGTCACTATGAATAATGTACTGCACAGGTATCTGTAATCACTAGCTGGACTACAATCCTCCGGGATTTACCTCCAACTAATCTAAACTTAATGAATGTCAATAACCTATGACCAATCTAATGGTCGATCTGTAGCACATTACTCATGGGTGATGAATCTGTCACTGACCAATTTAACGGTCTCACACTTCAAACACAGTAACACTGGGTTTCGATTCAGTTCTTTGACCAATTCAATGGTCCCCTTACTGATAACACAGTTCACTGCTCGGCGCATCAGATAATGTAACATAGTTCAAAGTCTGCACACTGTTTCAATATAATAGTAGAATCTGATACATATTTCTTTTGGAGACAATATTCAGGTTGAACTAGATTCCCTAGTCCCTTGACACCTTATCACTTTCTTTGGGTCTCTTATACGGAAGCTGGTGTAGGTCTCATCATGACCTTCCACTCAAACTGTCGTAGGAACCTCCTAAGTGTAGGAATAAACATTTGTCCGCGTTTAGGCAGAACCACCGCATTTGTATACGGTCAGGTGTCTCCTGTCATAGAGCATGATTGCTCAATTTACTGAAAGCTCCTTCTGAAATACTATATCTTCACAAGTATAAACTCAACAACAAACCATCGTGTCCCACACGTGCACCGTCATGGCACTTGAATCTCTGGATGCACCTTCATACATAATGGGTCACCCTTGCATATGGTGTGGTTAAGTCAGGCGAGGTAAGTATATGGTTCAACCCTTCGCTGTAGCATACGAAGTGGTTTCCGGCCAACGACAAATCTAGTTGACTGGTTCCTCAACAGGCAACTCCTGAAAAGGGAGGGCGACAGGTGAGAGTACTCTGGCCCAAACATTGGTCCACATGCATCCTATCAATAGCTACTTAACTCTCAGTCATGCTACTTAGTTATACAAATAACTAAAGCATTATCTCTATTTGGAGAGTAGCAAAGCATGGGTCGTGGTTGTCAGCTGGCCTCAAGAGAACAGCCCGTCAAACAGAGTAAGAATCAGAATGACGAGTCTGATCATAGGTCTCACCTATCCCTAATCATCTACCAGTTGTCGCTAACGTCACTATTGAAAGTAAGCTGCTATCGTAGTTCTAAAATTAACTGAACTAATCCCTAAGGTAAAGAGTCCCTGGACTCGCTCCTTATATTAATAATGTTCAATAAGAAACATAAGCTTGATCATTATACCATCCCTCGGGATATAGGGATAATACATGATCATATCCGTATATACACCTTCCTGATTGCTTGTGGGACTACCTGCCCACACTATAGCAACCTCTTCTTATCAGACTCTTACTTAGAGTCAAGAAGCCATTCTTGAGAAAACATGTTCCCCACATGTTCCAAGGGTAATGTTCCAGATCAGCCCTTCCCAAGTGGATGAGCCTTGGTTGGACCGAACTTCATTTGTGGCCTGGTCTGCCACAACATACTTTTGTAACTTGCTGGCAATTCCCCATATCCCATATGTCCTAGGTGTTTCATACGACCTCCTTGCATCCTTCCATACTGCTAACACATCAGCAGTCATTCGCACTAGTGCTAGCATGAAAGAATCAGGAAAGCAAAGACAAGAATTCAGAACACATGTCTATCGCGATTACCCACATTGTTATCACGCGTCGACCTATTTGGCGTTCGGTATTCCTCCCAGAAGTAGCACAATACCATGACCTAATATATGCATACCCAATGTCACAGCATATATATATACATCATCAATGACGACTTACCTTCACACAGAAATCCCGTGTTCCACACACAATGAATTCACTATTAATTTACACCACAATAGTTTCATCATTCCTAGTGGCACAGAACTAAGTTCTCTCCTTACGTTGTCACTAAACACACTTCTGTTGGAATTTCCACCTACCCACTTACCTTGGTGTCTAACAGTGGTTGTACTCTTCACTGACTGTCATAAATCTAGATCTCAATCAGGCATATTAACTAAATCCTATTCTAACACAACAACCTAATAGATGCAACAATTTGCAATACTTGATACATACAAGTTACGTTTCAATCGCAAACATAACACGACTGCATTACCAACAGGTGATTCGCGAACACACGGTTGTAAACACACACGACGTAGCCTACAACAGGCGTTATCGATCCGTTAGCTCATGAATAATGCAGCGGCATCCGCATACTAATGAGGTTAGAACAGTTGCGTTTTATAGAACAATGACAGAGCTAATTAATTTAAACAAATCTGTACCTGGATTCATGAACCAGACTCCAGCCAGCTTCAGAACTGTTTAAGGGCACATCAGCCTCCTTAAGCCAACAGTCCGCCCGATATATGGTGGTTATTAGACGCAAACAAAATGGCTCAAACCGGCCAGCGTCTTCTCTCTTCAGAATGTACGAAGTGAATGAACACTCTAGCAGCATTTCTCCCCTCGTGCCAATTCCTGCGCATGAGAAGTGAGTGCTTCCTGGGGGAAAACACTTTCACGGGAAACATTCATTTCCCCCTAGGATTTCTAGATTTCTCTCTGCACGGGAATTCAATGCAGCACCCGGCAACCCCGGTTCATTCAAACACGGTTATTCGACATGATTCTAGATGGAAAATGCCTAGCGACTTTCCTCAGTCTATTTATAGCTGGGAAAGTCCCCAATGACACGCCAAATAGTGCGGTAACCTAACGACCCGAGACAGATGAAAGCCGTTTTGTCACAGTCAGATGCCAGTTTATCAATGTTTGGGCACAAATCTGTCGTGCCCAAAGTCATAAGCGCAGCTAGGTTACTGTCGGTGAGTCTGAAACGTTTTTTTTTTTTTTTATTACGGTCATTGCGGATAATGACTGCTCGCATCTGTAAGTGAACCAAAACAACAAATGTATCTCTGGGCGAATGAAGGCTAGTGTTCAAATTGTTCGACAGGCAATAGTCGCCAGAATGAAGTCATATGATCAGCTGAAGGTGAAGCAGGCAGCTCCAGAAATTTACATCTCAGTGTAGAATTGCATTTCAAATCAATTACTTCGTGCTGAAGGTTTTGTTGTAAATGAAAGAGCTTGGCATCAGGAAATGCAAACGGATTTATTAAGAAGGTAACGTTATCCTCCTCTATTCTGAACTCTTGAAATCTCGACTGAAACGAGGCCTCGCGTGCATATTTCTGACAGCTGGCGGGCCACAAGTGGCCCGCGGGCCGTGGTTTGGGAACCCCTGCTCTAGACCATATGTGTCAAATTCAAGGCCCGCCGGCCACATCAGGCCCGGCGTACAATGATTTCAGAGGTCTTAACCGACGTACAATTATATTCGGCCCGAGATAGAATTTTAGGCAAACATATTTTTTTAATGGCCACGATATAAAGTACAAATTCAAATTCCCTAGTTAGCAGCTTTGCCGAATGATAGGCTACCTGAGAACGTTCTCGCTTCAATCAGAATAAGCGAAAATAAAAGTGTAGTGAGTGAATGTCGTCGTTATAGTGACCTATCATCATTCAGTTGTTCATTTTGGTTGGCGCATAAGAATTGAAAGTAGTGTAGTGCCCGTATATTACATCACCTTTTTTTCTGCTACGACTAACTTGATATCAATCAGCGTCTGTCGGCAGATGCACAATCTTTTAAAAATCAATGCTAGCCTTTAAAATGACAAAGAGAAATGTTGATTCTGAAAACAGAGCCTTTCAAAGCCGCTTGGAGGCTGAATATATGTTTACTGATACTGGCGGTAAACCTGTGTGTCTAATTTGTGGCGATAATGTGGCTGTGATCAAAGACTATAATCTGAGAACGCACTACGAGACTAAACATCAAGACAAGTTAAACAGCCTGAATGCAGAGCACTAGCTACAGAAGGTAGAAGAATTGCAGAGGCAACTAACATCACGGCAAATGTTTTTCACCAAAGCAAAATCACAAACTGAAGCTGCTGTGAAAGTAAGTTTTATTGTGGCGGAGGAGATTGCAAAATCAGTCCGGCCATTTACAGAAGGAGAGTTTCTGAAGCGCTGCATGATGAAAGTATGTGACGTCTTGTGTTGCGACAAAAAGCAGATGTTTGCAAAGATAAGTCTTAGCAAATATACTGTTGTTTTGATCGGGTTTTTTGAGATGGCCACTGATGTGAAAACACAGCTGATCGAAAAAGGCAAACACTTTGTTGCATTCTCTCTTGCTGTCCATAAAAGTAAAGATACGACTGACACTACACAGCTCACCATCTTCATCCTTGGAGTGGACTCCAGTTTGAATGTTACAGAAGAAATAATGGACATGGAATCCATGCATGGGGCAACGACAGGAAAAGACATTTTTGACAACGTATGTACAAGTTTAACCAACATGAACCTGCCTTATGGCAAACTCGTTGGACTGACAACAGGTGGAGCACCGGGGATGTGTTAAGAAAAAAAGTGAACTAGTTGGAATTATGCGGTTAAAGATGCAGGAGAACTGTACCGGTGAATTGATAGCATATCACTACATAATACACCAAGGATTGCTGTGTGGTAAAGCCCTCAACATGGAAGATGTAATGAGCACTGTAACACAAACCGTCAACTTTATCTGAGCCAAAGGTTTGAATCATCGCAATTTTCAATCCTTTTTTCAGGATATAGATTCGGTGTTCGGTGATATCACTTATTATACAGAGGTGCGGTTGCTATGTTGGGGAAAAGTTCCCAGTAGCTTTTTGCAGCTAGTCGAGGAAATCTGTCAATTCATGGACAGTAAAGGAACGGATTCCACAGTTTTTCCTGATAAAAGTGAAAATTTTAGTTCGCGTTTCTGTCTGATATAACCACTCATCTCAACGACTTGAACCTGCAGCTCCAGGGACGGGATCACATTATCACTGATATGCATGATGCAGTGAAGGCATTTTAAGTGAAGCTGTGCTTATATGAGACACAAATGCACCAATGCAACCTGTCTCACTTTTCTTGTTGCCAAGCAATGTTAAACCAAGTCAACGCTATGGTGTTTCCCAATGTGCACTTTGCTGAAAAAACCCATATATCGCCGCACTGGAAGTTTAATCGCAACCACATTAAGCATAGCAGCTACTCTGACCTCATTAAGTTATATATATATATATAGATATTGAAGTTAAAGAAAGTCAAGTATACAGCAGGAAACCCTAAATATGACTTGTGCAAATTGAAAACTGACAAAGAAATACAAGATAATTTTAACATAGAAGTAAAGAACAAATTTGATATATTGTCTGATCTAGAGATCCTATTTCAAGATGTAGATGATCAATGGGAAATGATGAAGAATTCAATCAGTTGTGCAGCAGAAAAAAAATATTCCAAAAGTAAAGAAAGTGGGCCGTAAGACATGGATGACTGAAGAAATTTTACAACTAATGGAAACAAGAAGACAGAACAAAAACAATCCTGCCAAATATGAAGAAATTCACAGAAAAGTCAGAACCTCATGTAAGGAGGCAAAAGAAACATGGCTTGAGAAAAATTGCAGAGAAATTGAAAAACAACACAACAGTAACAATGCGAAACTAATGCACAAAAGAATTCCGGAGCTTACTAATCGAAGAATACGTACATCAGCAGGCTGCCTAAAGACAAAAGATGGAAGAGTCATAATAGAAAAAGATCAGATCTTACATGAATGGTCAGATTACGTGAAAAACCGTTATGACGATAACAGAGACGAACAGTATAATGTTCAAAATAATAATGAAGGACCAGCAATTTTGAAGATGGAGGTTCAGAATGCTCTTAACCACATGAAATCTGGCAAGACCCCCGGTTCAGACAGCGTCACAACAGAAATGATTAATGCTTTAGAAGAATATGGAATAGATAAAGTTACCAGTCTGCTTAATACAATATATGATACTGGAAATATACCTCAGGAGTTATGTAATTCTGTATTTATTGCAATCCCAAAGAAATCGGGAGCCTTGGAATGTGATCAACATCGAACAATTAGTATAATGAGTCACATCACAAAGATTTTGCTAAGAATTATCATGCAAAGAGTTAGGAGGAAAATACAACCTGAAATAGGAGAAGAACAATGTGGGTTTGTGGAAGGCAAGGGTACAGTAAATGCTGTGTATATACTGAGAACCATAATCGAACGTTCTATAGAAGTAAACAAAGATCTACACCTTTGCTTTATTGACTACACAAAGGCTTTTGATAAAGTGAGACATGTCAACATGATAAGGATGCTTGAAGATCTACAAATTGATGGAAAAGATCTTAGACTTGTAAAAAACATATATTGGAAACAACAAGCTGCCATAAGAGTTGATAATGAAGTAAGCCAATATCAGCCTATTAAAAGGGGTGTGAGACAGGGATGTGTAATGTCTCCAGATCTGTTTTCCCTGTACAGTGAAAGTATTTTCAGAAATATTGAAGATATGGAAGGAATCAACATTGGGGGACGATGCATCAATAACATTAGATATGCAGATGATACAGTCTTGATTGCAGACAATGAACAGGACCTGCAAAATTTAGTAGATGCGATTGTTACACACAGTGAACAACTAGGGTTAGAATTAAATTGTAAAAAGACACAGATTATGGTCGTCACTAGGAAGGACGTAATACCACAATGTAATATACAAGTAAATGGGAATATTCTTCAACAAGTGAGTAGGTACAATTATCTCGGAACAGTAATAACATCTGATGGGAGATGCCTTGAAGAGATTAGAACAAGAATCGCCATGGCAAAAGTAGCCTTTAGCAAGATGAAAAACATATTGACCAATAAAAAGATGTCAATTGAAACGAGAAAAAGAGTGTTGAGATGCTACATAGAACCTGTACTTTTATATGGATGTGAAGCGTGGACAATGAGCAGTCAGGCTGAAAAACATCTGATGGCTGTAGAGATGTGGTTTCTGAGGAAAATGCAAAGAATACCATGGACAGCCAGAAAGACCAATGAACAAGTCCTTCAAGAAACAAATGAAGATCGTAAATTGATTAGAGAAATTAGACGTAGACAGTCAAAATTCTTTGGGCATGTTATGAGAAGAAATGGATTGGAGAATTTGGTGAAAACTGGTAAGATCGAGGGGAACTGACCAAGGGGAAGACCTAGAAGCAAGTACCTGGATGGCTTGGCCTTGTGGCATGGTCGAGACAGAAACACGGAGCTGATCCACGACTCTGGTGATCGAGTGAGATGGCGAATCATGACCGCCCACGCTTTCCGGCATGGCACATGATTGATTGATTGATTGAAATAGTGCAGAACACAGTTGCCATAAGTATTTGTTGACGGGGCAGATCTACGGGAGAACTTTAGTGACTTCTGTATTTTTTATACATGTAGTTTAAACATTTTGTCATAACATTTGAGTAACCACAACAGAAGATCTGAAAATACTTCACTGTGAAATTGTGTCGCAATGATTGGAGATCTTATTTTGTTTGGGTAAGTTTTAAATTGACAACTGACCGGGCGAGGGTTGCGGTTGTGATAGCCATATCGGATTGGATTGGTTGGAATACACACTGTCAATACAAATGAAAAAGAAACGACGAACTGCCTTAAAAGTTACTGCTCATAGTATACCAGTGTCAGAGTGACGATAAAACGAACAGCCTTAAAAGTTACTGTAACAACAATGTTATGGTATACTGCACAACAGTGTCAGAATAACGATAAAACTCATGACTTGATGACAAGTTTGAAGTTGAATCACTCAACAAGTCAAATTGTAACTTGAAAGTTAAGAAGCAATAATGAATTTGTGTGTGTGTATCGCACTGACTGTTTACATTAGAAGCAAAACTGATACCTCTAAGTTGCTTCAACTGTTAATGTTAGAAGCACAAAGTATCACTATTTAGGAGAGCTCAGACAGGGTTATAGTTATGGTTGTAACAACCGTGGTTTTCCCCAGCCTTTGACTGCTCCTTAATTATTCTACTCTCTGCTTACGAAGCAGCAGGTTTGGGTCTCACTTTGTCTGATCCCTCAAATAAGTGTTAACCTGTCTGATAAGGTAGACCCTAACAGTAGCTTGGCCACTGTCCACATAGATCTTAGAGTCATTGGACAATGCAAGCCTGCAAACCACATTCGAAACACAGCCGTGGGCAATTTAGCAGCAGACTGCCATGCGTTGGAATGAGTGCCAGTCTCCCCCGATGTGTCTCCACCTTGCCGTGGTGGGGAAGCTTGCGTGTCCCATTGACTCCATGTGCTATGTTGATGGGATATGGGCCAGACTAAGCGAGACACAACCTGCTGCTCTGCAGGTAGACTGAGAATAGCAGTCAAAAGTGTAAATCATGCGCACGAAGGCAGAAGTTCTTGGTCCAGATACATACTCTAAGGCTCTCTGTCGAGGGTTGAGGCTGAACGCCTCTAAGAAATAAACCCTCGGATGTGAGAGCCGGGCTGATACCCACCTACCGAAACATGGAGGTGACATACCGAGCACGCTGCATGCCCAGTTCAGATACTTGTCCGAAGGCTCTCAGCTGGGGGATATGAGGGATCTCCGGATGAGAGGGCCTGGCCGTTTCTCGCTCACTGCTGCACGGAGGTAAGGTGCTGAGCTGGCAGTACATGTAGCCTACCTCGTGAGCAAGTACTAAAAGGTAGAAGAAGTGCCCCAGTCGAATGAAATGGTTACGAAAACCATGAGCAAAACTTGGCAACTCCTTGGGTGAGCCCAGTCTCAGAGCAATATGTGCCGGCTCTGCAATTATGGAAGCCTCCTTGGATAGCGAGGAAATGCCCATGGTCTGCCCCTGCCTTCCCTTGAGGGTTGACCGTGATGTCGTTGACCGTTCTACTTTGACCAGCTGAAATTTGGGCGACACCACAACACTAACAGTCTAACGTCTCTCGAAACCCCTGGAAGGCTAACCCGTAAAAATTCCTGCTAAAGTCGGATGTGCTGGCCCATGGGTGCAAATAAATCAGGCACAACGCAAAAAACATCTGAGTGAAATGTCTTTCGTTCTAGGAACAGCCCTAATTAGCTAGTTTTCCGAATAGCTCGTGTCCAGAAAAGCACTGACTAGCTAGTTTCTGAATGTTCATTTTGCCCGGAACAGCTCTGACGGGCGCATCGACAAGCACATGTCTGAATCGAAAACTCTCCGAGCGGATACCATCTGTAGACCGGTCTGGTCAGTGCGGGAAAGGCTCGTGGTGAACGATATGCCCAATATATCGAAGTGAGAAATTCAAGCAGCCATGAGCAGGACGTGATGATTCCCACAGTGAGCCCAGAACCAGGGTGCTATGTGTCAGTTCTGCAACAATGGAAGCCACCCTGGATGGCGGAAAATGGACTGTCCCTGCCTTCCCTTGAGGGCTGATCGTGAAGCATTCGACAGTTCCAACTTGACAAGCTGGGATGTGGATGGCACCACAAAAGTGAGAGTCCCACAGGAGTGCTACCTGTCAAAAATGCACGCTAAAAGTTGGATGTGTTGGCCTAAGGGTTTCGACCCAAGGGTGCATAACAGACACACCGCAATCATATCTGAAAAAACACTCCGGATGAACGCAAAGAAGAAGTAGAATGAGTGCCAGTCATTCAGAAAGCGCTGGCAAACTACTAAGCGTAAACTTGGCAAGAAATCACAAACAGCCAAAAAATACGGGGTTGATTGCAACATCCTGTAAAGGTTATGTGACTAACTTTTAACTCTTGGGGCTGATGTTACTTTGCTCTATATTTTACAGTAATCTAATGGGCTTATCTGACTTTGTCCTTTATGATTTCAGTACACTACTGGTCAATGCAGGAGCTGTGCTGAACTTTAAATTGTAAGTAATGATGGATGCTCATTGTCTTGATTATTTGATTGTAGAGTGTTGATGTGCTGCCAGAACGAACAAATGAACGATCTTTATTTTCAAAGGGTAACAAATTGGGCACACAGGCCTGTCTTACATTCGCCCCTTCCAATCTTTCATTCATCAATTGTGAATGTTACATTTACATAGAAAAAAACACATTGTGAAATGGATGTTGTAAACATAAACAATGCATATTACCATGTTATAACACACACACACACTTACACACACACATTCATAAACATACATGTACACGTACATACCTGCATACATACTTACATCATTTGCACAGATTCTCACAGATATGCACACACTCAATAACATACAAATACACACTCTCTCACATACACTGCATGCATGCACACATACCCACACAAACATATACACATACATACACATACGCATACAAACACACCCATATAAACACATGTACACATACACAAACACACACATATACAAACATACACATAAACACACACATAGACATACATACACATACATACACTCAAATATACACACACATACATACACGCACATACACACATACATACACATGTAAAACACACACACACACCCATATAAACACATACATAGACACATAATACACCTGATGATACCCCTACACCGGACAGCTGGATTAAGATGTTACCTGTCGTTCTTGACTTGGGGACATAAATTACAAGTACCTCTGAAGTTGGAGTGGGTTTGCCTGATGGCGAGGGACACTGTTAATAGGGAAAGCTATCCCACACACAAAATTCAGTCCATCACTACTATAAATAGTGTGTATGGACTACACTTGAGTTCAAAGCGAGCGTGCGCAAAAAAAAAATATAAAATAAAAAATAAAAAACACCTGTTTGATACCAGATGATAAATGAGCTAGGAAGGGAGATCTTGTTGAGAAGTTCTAATGAAAATATGATGTAGAAAGGGAGATTTTGTTGAGAAGTTCTAATGAAAATATGGTGTAGAAAGGGAGATCATGTAGAGAAGTTCTAATGAAAATATGGTGTAGAAAGGGAGATCATGTAGAGAAGTTCTAATGAAAATATGGTGTAGAAAGGGAGATCATGTAGAGAAGTTCTAATGAAAATATGGTGTAGAAAGGGAGATCATGTAGAGAAGTTCTAATGAAAATATGGTGTAGAAAGGGAGATCATGTAGAGAAGTTCTAATTAAAATATGGTGTAGAAAGGGAGATCATGTAGAGAAATTCTAATTAAAATATGGTGTAGAAAGGGAGATCTTGTTGAGAAGTTCTAATGAAAATATGGTGTAGTAAGTTAAAGTGATTAATTTATGTTGACTATTGCTATAAGGTGCATCACTGAGATAATGAACAGAATAGTACAAGTAAAAACTGCATTTTATCAAATGAAGAACGTTTTGTGCAATAAGTTATTGTCCTTGAAAGTTAGAATAAGAGTTTTTGCATGTTACATAGAACCAGTTTTAACATACGGTTGCAAATGCTGGACAATTAGTAAACAGGCAAAAACATCCATGGAAGCCTTGGAGATGTGGTGTTATAGTAGAATGCTGAAAATTAATTGGACAGCCAAAATGAGCAATTGGGACGTTTAAAGGGAAGCTGAGTTGCAAAGACAAATTCTCACAAACAGAAAGATGCAGCCATCGTTTCTTGGCCTCATTATGAGAAGATAAAAAAACTGGAACATGTTGTGACAACCAGAAAGATTTGTGGAAAAAGAGACAGAGGAAGACAGCAGGAGAAGATTCTTGATAGCCTTGTGTCATGGCACGGAAGGGAGTCAACACACAAATTGATCCATGATGTCGGAGATCGTAATTTGTGGAGAGACATGATTGCCCATGCCAGCCGGCGAGGCACTGGATGATGATGATTGTAATAATTATTGAGAATGTGCATCTTTCCTGTGGTAACATATGAACATGAGTCATGGACCATGTTACAATCATTAAAGAAGAGGAATGGCTGACCTAATGGCTGAAATGCCAGGCTCTTATTCTGGGACTCGGATTAAAATATTCGGTAAGGTGGTGGCTTTTTTTCCGCCAGGGGCAAAAATAAAACCCTAACCTGCACATTGTCTTCACAGGTGCTACTACTAGTAGTGTCTTTTAGTCCAACTGACCTGTGTAAGAATTGAACCTGCTACCTTGACATCAGCACACCAGATGTTTAAGAGCAAGTTGTCGTATCTATTCGGCCACGCTGACCTCCATTCTAAAGGGTTGAACATGAGTCTGTTAGAACTTTCAAACAAAAGTTGAATTCTTTTCTATAAGCAGACAGTACATGCAGTGTTGCACTTGTTTTTCTTGCATTTCTTAAGTTTTAATACCAGTCTCAAACACCAAGATGGTTTTTGTTTTTGGAATGTTGAGATTTCTATTTTAATTTTCACTGTGGTGGATGTGAACCAGTATTCTGAGAGTGTAATGTAGATCATGTTTCTAAATATTTTGCTCTGCTATCATCTAGAACTCTTTGCAGTTCAAATCATGGGCAGATTCATACTTTGAACATGTTTTACAGGTGGACTTAAAGTCATGTTTGTGTAGTCTAAATATCATAGTTCATTGTTTTCTTTTCTCGCCAATTTCAGGAAACGATCAAGGCAAGATGGAGCGTTTCTGGAGAACATTGACTCAACAACAGGTATGTTTACTGTATTATAGAGCTATAATTAGTATGTTTACTGTGTGCTGCAAGTAAACTTACTATGTCATAATTTCAGAGATGGCGAAAATGTACGGTCTAAAATTATCAGAATTATTTCTCTTTTAATAGAAAGGCGGGAACCCTGTAACACACCAGACTTGGTTATTCTGGGTTTATCCCCCTTGGACATATTTGGATAACATTGTTTAAATCAGAGGTTCCCAAACCACGGCCCGCCAGCTGTAAGAAAGTGGCACGCGAGGCCTCTTTGTTTAATATAATATATTTAAATTTTTTTTTTTTTAATGCACTCGGAGCGCCCCGTCAGCATGCGATAATTTACTCTGCTCGTGATTGTTATGCTTTGATATTATCGAATGCGCCTGTTCAGATCACAACAAAACTTTATGAAGTTCCCATTGTCGACCAATCAGAGTGCGCAAGGCGCCATGTTGTCGTCTATTACAACTGTTTAGCAGTGTCGGTAGCATCATGTTGAAATTAGATTTGTTCAAATAAAAATTTACCGTTAAAGCCTATAAACATGAGTGTGGAAAATCTAAAATCAAACAATAGTTAAACGCGTGTCATGGATGTTGTTCTGAGATGTTTGAACAAAATTTGAAGTAAGGCGCTGAAAAACAACATTGCCTACAGAACGGGAATGTCAGCTGAACGATGACTGGCTTAGTTACCTGGCATTTTTGGTGGCCATCACGTCTCATTTAAACTTTAAATGTGAGAATTCAGGGAGGGGGGGGGGAAACAAACAAACTATTCACAAATTTGTGGGATGACATTTCTTCATTTAAAATGAGGCTACGACTGTTTACTGGACAGCTGACTAAAGAGACTTTAGAGGTATTTCCAACTTGTGATGGAAAAGAAATATGACTTGTTACAGTACACAGTAAAAGTTGAAAATCTTCTGGATATCTTTCAGTCAAGATTTCAAGATTTCACAATAGAGGAGGATAATGTTGCTGTCAGCGACTTGTGCGCTGCAGCTTTTCAAGACTCCGCTACTTTCGCACTGCACGAAATAACAATTCATGACATTTGCGAAAGGAATGCAATTTATTCAGAGCCGACATTTGAATGGCTCTACGAGCGTTAGGTTTCATCATTGGTACACAATATGAATACATCAACGTGATGATAGATGATGCTAGCATTACACAATCTAAACGAACAGTCCTATGTTTGCCTATGGCCTAGAAAGCTATCATATTGGTTAAGGATACGTCTGCCCTCTCTACCGTCTCCAGTCAGTCTGTCCCGCTACACATAGCGTGGACAAGCACGGACACTTTACTCTCCGTGCAGTCGCTAGTATTGCGTGCCTGGTCTTGCCAGCACGCCGGCTGGTGAGTTTGAGTAACCTGCCATATCACGGTTACTCGCAAGGACCAGCAACCCAATTGCTTGGGGAAAGCCCTCGCTCATCTGTACTCGTTGCCCTCTGGTCTGACACAAATGTGTCTCCCTGTGAGGTATTAATAGTACTCGGTGTCTTCCCTGTCTGGTGTCTCTCTACTAGACCAGTGTTAACTCATTACTCCTGTAAGGTCTTATTGGGGATGCTGACAGGGTCCCCTCCTCTCCGCGAAGTGTTACTTCCCTTTTCCTCATGTTTGTAACACTTCTTGGTCACAAAAGAAAAATTGGTTGTCCCAATTTTGTCAGATCTCCAATAAGTATAGAACTTTCTAGTTTGGGGATAGAACATTATCTTCTACCTTCATTCACGGTGTTCTATCTTTTCACCTGGCTAATTCAGTAGCCCATGTCTCAGTATAGTTGGTTCTATAGATATCTTAGGGATTGGTAGTGAACTGGAAACCGTTGTCTTATGACTTATGTCCTGGCTTCTGTCGTTTGACCCTATGTCTTTTGACTTTCACCTGTTGACTTTCATCTTGACCTGTTCCTCCTATTGCCCAAAATGACAACCCACACACTAGTTGACTCTATTATGAGTACAACACATGAGCACCAAGTGTTCATGTTCCCATAAATATCCCCTCCAACTCTATACACATAGCTCTACTGTTCACCTTCTTGCTTCCGCATGTGAAAAAGCTATATTTACTGTTACATTTAGGTTTCTGATTATTTATTGTGTCCCCTGAATTAGAGTTATTGTTCTTTGAACTAATTGGTGTGTGCAACTTTTATGTGTTCGTTTTCCTGTTTGTTTGCGTGTTTTCTAATAAACTAAAGTGTACTTAACTCTCTAACATGTGTATGCGTTAGTGTACTAAATGTGTGTGTTCCTTCGAGCGCCGCAAATCGGTTTATTGTGGTCACAAACGTTCGTCATTTTTATTTGTGACCACAACTCCGTTTTCTGAAGCTCAAAGTATGTTCTTTATATACTCTGTTAAAGTGTGGCTGTAACACATATAAAAACCTCGACAACACATTGGAAACACAGATGACACAGACAAGTCAAATAAGACTTTCCCAGCGGTGGAAAAATTTTTTTTCCGCTGTCTTTCTCTCTCGCTCTCTTCCTTTCAATGTTTACTAAGTTTTTGCATTTTCTCCTCGCATTTTCTCTTCTTTCATTCATCTTTCATACCCTTTCATACTATTCTTTCATTCAATCATTCTTTCGTCATTAACATATGTTTCATAGTATTACATACATAAACAATATATATATATAATAAACGATTGGCTGAATTATAACAGTAATCACGCCAAATGACTGTGCGTTTTGTTTGCACGCGTCATGTCTATACAAAATATATACATCGTTATACGGATGGTTTGTTACCGCTCCTGACATAGTAACTTCCATAATTTGGTGTGCTGCCTTAAATTACCCTCAAGGGAAATAATTTACTACTAGTTTCATTTAAGAAAAATGGATTAATTACCTTAAATGTTATTTGTGAAAAAGATGATATTAATTTCTAAATGATTAGTGTTAGTTTTGAAATGATATTTTAAATACATGGATGTATAAATGATTATAATTGTATGGTAATAAACTAATATAATATCTAACAATTGTATCTCTATAAATGATGTCCTAATAAATGGGTTATTAATTAAATGATAATGATTTCTAACTATGCAGATAAGAAAATAAAGGTATATATGCGTTTACACAATTTGCAATAGAATAAATAATAGAAAAATGAAGTTATAGATACTGTAAATAAAATAATAATGTACATATATCACAGTTACATTTCTATATCTAATTACACTAAGTTGACGTCCTCCTCTGCGTTGTAAAGATGGAGCAAATCTCTTTGTAGACTATTCTAACATAGTTCATTCCGCCAAAGTCTTTTATGCTCTCCTTGAAGGATAGTGTATTAATATAGTTGCCTACCACATTATGTAGGTCCATAGCTCACCCTGGAATGTTATTCGGGGTCTAATCGTTGGTTCAATATATTCTAGATTCGGGGTCTAAGCTGGATTTGCTGTCCTCTTGGCATTAGTTCCCACAATCTAACTTATGTGTGTGTCAGCGCATGTTAATTATGCGTCTGTTCATTACACTTTTCATAGCACTGTTCTATTCACACAAGTTATATATCAGGCGATATTAACGCACTTACGATATGTCTTACTCACCACACATGGCACTTGGTTATTTAACATTACAGTGTCACTGTTTCTGGTGGTGTATGGTCGCTTCCTTCCTGTAACTCAGGTATTTGAATGGATGAAGGACGACTCAAAATGTCTGCAATCGTATTTAATCTCCCTTTTAAATGCTGGATGGTAAATGTGTAATTTTGGAGAATCAAAGCCCACCTGTAAGTTCTATTGTTGGTAGGATGTCCAGATTGCATCACAGACAATGGAGAGTTATCGGATTGGATTACAAACTGTGCTCCTGCCAAAAATCGGTGAAACTTTCTCACGCAATAGATCAAACTAAGGCCTTCCAATTCTGATGCTGAGTATCTTCCTTCAGCCGGAGTGATCTTGCGACTTACGTACATTACGGGATGGAACGTCCCGTCGTAGAACTGTCCTAGTATCCCAGATATGGATATGGCACTAGCGTCTGTGCGTAAGAAATAAGTGAGTTTTGGATTAGACATACAGAGAATAGGTGGAACGCTGAAACAATGTTTTAATTTTGATAACGCACTAATTAATCGTGCATCTTTTACAGATAACTTAGCCGAAGCTTTTAAGATGTTAGAAAAAAACACTGGTGATTTCCGCCAGGTTAGGGATGAATTTACTATAATAGTTTACAAGACCCAGTAAACTTTGGACCTGTTTCTTGGTCGTTGGCATTGTCAAATTCAGAATCTTAGTGACGATTCTGTCATCAGTTTTCAATTGGCCCCTGCAGATGGTGTGACCAAGGAAGTCAATTTGTTCCATGCCCAATTCTACTTTGGACGGCTTCGCTGTGAGTCCAAACAATCTTAACCTGTCGAAGACTTGTCTAAGTTTCAGTAGGTGTGTTGTCCAGTCTTCTGCATGGATGCAAATGTTATCTATATACGTCAAAATATTCGTCATCCCGTGGAGAAGATCCCTAGTTAGACGGACGAAAGTCGCTGGAGCGTTATGAAGGCCGAAAGGAAGAAAGCGCCACTCATATAGTCCAAGAGGAGTGGAGAAAGCTGTTAGATGGATGGAATTTACTTCCATCGGGAGTTGCCAGTAACCTTTCGTGAGGTCAATCTTGCTGAATATGCGGGATGTAGACATGTCCAAGATTAGATCCTCGCATGATGGAATCGGTTCAGCGTCACTTTTAGTTATCTTATTTAGGCGGCGATAATCGATGCATAGTCAAATAGAAGAGTCCTTTTTGGCGACAAGGACAATAGGGAAGGAATACTCTGACTGAGATTTTTGGATGATTCCGCTCGACTCGAGAGATAGAATTTCTTTGTCGAGGTTCGACCTATAGTTTAATGGAATAGAATAAGGTCGACACTTGATAGGTGTGGTGTCAGTCAGAACGATAGAATGTTCTATTCTATCTGTCTTTCCAGGGATGTCAGAGAAAATGTCTTTGTAATCCGTCACTAGCTCTAAGATTTGTCGTCGTTGGTCATCTGTTAGTTTCGTTTCTATCTTTATGCTGTCAATGGTCGCAGTCGAGTCTACAGTAGGAACGGGTAATTCCATGTCGTCTTCGTCTGTCTCGTTCAATACTGTTGTGGTACTAGCTGTGTGTGCTGTTATCTGACTAAGTGTGTTTGCGTTGTCGCTGTTGTGTGTCGCCCTATCTAGTGAAGTTGTGTTGTGTTCGTTTGTCGTCTCATTGCTTGGTGATGGTGCAATTTGTTTGTCTGTCTGCTGTTCTTGTCGTGAAAAATATGGTTTCAGCATGTTGATATGGAATATCTTTAAGTGTCCTTTTATTGATATTTCATAATCAACATCTGATATTTTACGTTCGACGTTGAGAGGCCCTTGCCAAGATGTTAGTAACAAATTATGTTTGTCGGGTAGTAGCAGCAAAACCTTTTGGTTTGGTTCGAGGTGAATCGTTTTTGCACCCTTGTTTGCATAATCGCGGTACATCTGTCCTTTCCTCTCCAAAGATGCTTTGGCCAGTACACACGCTTTCATTATCCTATCGCGTGTTTCAGTTACCATCTCATACGGTGTTACTGCGGTTGGATTGTCTGGTAAGCTAGTGATTAGCTGATGGTAGATTGTTAGGGGTCCTCGAGGGTTCGCTCCATACACTAATTCAAAAGGTGAGAAACCCGTACTCGTGTGCGGTATCTCTCTATGGGCAAATAGCACTGCTGGCAATAGTGTGTCCCATTCAGCTGGGTTTTCTGCTGTTACTTTAGCCAGCATGTGTTTGAGATCGCCGTTAATTTTCTCTATGATCCCGTTACTCATTGGGTGATACGGGGTACAGAAATGTTGCTCTACTCCTAACAATTTGGTTAAGGCTTGCGTAGCAGCCGAAATAAACTGCGTTCCCCGATCTGATAAGATAGATCGTGGGAAGCCAAAGCGAGAAAATATATGCAAAAATACATTTGCCACATCTTTGGAGGTGATGTATTTTAGTGGAATTGCTTCGATCCACCTGGTACATAGGTCCACGAGAGTTAGTATATAACGGTTTCCTTTGCTTGACACCTGATTCAGGGGTCCAACAATATCGACCGCTACACACTCAAATGGTCTGGTTGCTAATAATGACCGTTGAACTTCGGCCGTCACATGCTTTCCCTTTCGTACAAGATGTTGACAAATAGTACAAGAACGACAGAAAGATTTTATGTCCGAACAGAATTTCGGCCAGTAAAAATGTGATAGAACTCTGGCTCGCGTCTTATCATACGCCAAATGTCCAGCAAACGGTGACTCATGTGCGATTTTAAGCACATTTTGTCGGTATGTTACAGGTAACACCGTTTGCTGAATTTCATGGTTATTATTTGTATAATAACGCATGAGAATTCCATTAAATTTTCTAAAGTACCAAGATGCATTCTTAGTCACTTTCGCTCTTTCACCCAAAAGTTTAAAATATGGTGTAATTGTATGGTCGGTGCTTTGTGACTCGATAAACTTCTGTCGAGTAGTGGTGGTATCTGCACCAATTGGTGTTAATAGCTGTAGCATTTCATTTTGTAAGTCAGTATAGTTTGTTTCTGTATCTGACCTTGTTACAGCGTTAGCTATATGTGTATCTTTCCAGGCTTTTATGTCGTCGTCTGTACATTCTTTCAATGCATCTAGACATCCCAAAATAAGATCCGTACATGGATCTTGAAGGATAGCGCACGTAAATGTGCCGGTAAGGAACGGGGTATTGATATGCGCTTTTGCCAGTGGATAT
This sequence comes from Cepaea nemoralis, assembly GCA_014155875.1. Taxonomy (NCBI): domain Eukaryota; kingdom Metazoa; phylum Mollusca; class Gastropoda; order Stylommatophora; family Helicidae; genus Cepaea; species Cepaea nemoralis. The sequence goes on from JACEFZ010008831.1 coordinate 96,885, forward strand.
TTCTCGATGCTTCCAGAGAAAGTACGGCATTTGACAAATTCACCCGCATAATCTTCAGGTCTAGCAAGTTCTCTCCTTAGTCCCAGTAGAGTGCTGCCGCTATCAACTAAGCATTGGCATGGTTGTCCATTGACCAGTGCATCGTAGAACTTAAGTTTACCTCTGGAGGCACACGCTGCGTTAGCATCTTCATTTGAACATGGTATTATATGCCCACATTCTAATTTCCCATCCGCATGAAATTGATGGCATACTTTACATTTAAAGTCTAAAATATCAGTTACTGATGATACACTCTGACATTCATTCGTTGGCAATACATTGACAAGTTCGGGATCTATGTCACTCTCATCGTCTGATGATGTATCGATGAGGGCTGCGTTGTTTGCCTTCATTCTCTGTCTCCCAAGACATTTATTACTATAATGGCCATAACTAGAACAAAAATAACATTTTACAGCACGTTTAAACGATGATCTTCTGCTTTCTTGCTTCTTTAACACTTGTTCTAGGTGTGACGGATATGTGGGGTTCTTATCACACATCGAATAAGTTGGGTGAAAAAGATTGCAATAATTACATCGAGGTGGTTTCTGATATGGTTTGTCCTTCTTACTGTAGTCTTTCTGTTTGTAGGATCTATCAGGGACTCTATTTGCAAAAGCTGTAATTTCTGTGTCATATGATGTAGTTTTAAATATGTCCCGATTAGAGGAAAAATAAGCTGACCCCCGTTTCTCTAATTGTTGAATGGAATCAATATCTGACTGTTGTAAGAATTTAGCAAAAGGGGTAGGCACTGTAGAAACGACTTTGTCCATTACCATTAGCTCTTCTAGTTTTTCATAGCTGTTACCTACTTTAGCCGCCTTAGTCCATTTTTTAAATGTGCTCTGCACGTTAGAAATGTAGTCTAAGAACGTTTCAGTTGCTTTTGGTTTAATCTGTGAGAATTGAATTTGGTAACCAGTAGCGTCCAAAAGAAAATGTTGCATTATCCTATCGTGTATGTACTGGTAATTGTTTCTAAGATCTGTAGGTATGGATTCTATTACTTTTAAAGGCTCCCCACTTAGGTTCCTCATGTAAATCATTGCCCAATCCTCTAAAGGTATTTTCTGTGTTTTTAGTTGGAACTCTATATTTTCAGTCCATGCGCTGATTTAATCACCTACAGTGTATGGTTTGATAAGGCCTTTGTACTTATTAAATTTGTTCTGTTCTTCTTGGCTTTTTTGTTTGCTAGAGGCTATTTGTATGTTAGAATCTATCTCCATTTCCTTCATTTTTAGTTTAGTTTCTGAGTCTAATTGTATTTGCTTTTCTTTGGTGGCATGCTCTAAGTCTAACTGTTTCTGTTTGATAATTTGGTCTAATTCTAATTTTTTCTGGTCTAACTCTAACTGTTTCTGTTTGGTAGCTTGATCAGACTCTTTCATTTCTTTTTGATGTTGCCTTTCTAATGCTCTTTCATCTCTGTCAAGAGCAGCTTTTCTTTCTGTTTCTTCTCTCTGTAGAGCAATTTTCCTTTCTGTTTCTTCTCTTATACTTTTGGTCCGCCCATTTTTCTAGCTTATCTCCAGTGTGGCCCATGGCGATGCCCGCCTGGATACATTCATTTAGTGACGCCATTTTGTGGCGTAATGTTAGTTCACAATGATAATACAATAATATGCACAGAATAGTTTACAATAATTGTGTTAGTACATGTACATCATTTCGCTGGAAAAGAAGATGCATGATTAAGTTAGAGCATATCAAAATATTCGGAAAATATACTCATCTAATTTGTTGGACAGTACCGTACTTGGGATGTTCCACCGCAGTCTTTCACACTACACACTGGTTTGATTTGCTGACACACGGGCTGCGTTCTGGTTAGTAGAGCAGCAAAAATTAGACACACGCTTAAGTTGTAAATACAAGCTCACAATTCATCATATTCTATCAAATATTTCATATTTCATAACGTTGTTAATATAATTTCCTATTTCATGCGATTGGTGAATGAGAATGTGATAAATAGTGATAAATGGTATTAATGATGAATGATATGATCGTCTGAATGATTGTTTGATGATAAATGAGATGATTAGTCGTATGGCCGTCAATGTCGTTTATCTCCGCTGTTTGACTCTGGCGTACCTTTATTCTAGGCTGCAGTTCGTCGCTAATCTATTTACTAATTTCGTAGAATGGTGACATTGATGGCTGTATCACACGCAATGAAATGTACACGGTGGTTACGATGGTAATGTTACCTGATGATTTTATACATTTCAATTGCTTTTCATATGATAACACACTTTCTAAATAATATTGGTAGAATTTCACACTTTACCGATCTAATTTGACTCAATTGTGGTTCACACTCCACAAATTTGGCGATCGTATAATTCACCACAAGAAAAAATTATTTTATTTATAGCATGTATCACAATAAATTTGTATTACTTTGCAATATATCACACATCACAATTGTTGAAATGTGCATTGAATTATTTCTGGTACAGAATTTTAATATCAATCGATAGCTAGCGTTCGTTCAGTGGTTTATAATACCACTTGCATGTTGGCGTTAACTGCTCGTTGAATATTACTACAACTGCCTGCTATGACTGTTCAGAAATGTTCACTGAAATCTGACAGTAATTGTACTGCTGGCGTTCGTTCAATGTGTTCTGACACAAATTCAGGGTCTACTGGTGTTTATTCCCTGTGTTCTGACACTAATTCGCCGCTGGCGTTGATTCTTTGACCATTCTGACACCAATTCGGGGTCTAGCCTGTCAGCGACTTGTGCGCTGCAGCTTTTCAAGACTCCGCTACTTTCGCACTGCACGAAATAACAATTCATGACATTTGCGAAAGGAATGCAATTTATTCAGAGCCGACATTTGAATGGCTCTACGAGCGTTAGGTTTCATCATTGTTACACAATATGAATACATCAACGTGATGATAGATGATGCTAGCATTACACAATCTAAACGAACAGCCCTATGTTTGCCTATGGCCTAGAAAGCTATCGTATTGGTTAAGGATACGTCTGCCCTCTCTACCGTCTCCAGTCAGTCTGTCCCGCTACACATAGCGTGGACAAGCACGGACACTTTACTCTCCGTGCAGTCGCTAGTATTGCGTGCCTGGTCTTGCCAGCACGCCGGCTGGTGTGAGTTTGAGTAACCTGCCATATCACGGTTACTCGCAAGGACCAGCAACCCAATTGCTTGGGGAAAGCCCTCGCTCATCTGTACTCGTTGCCCTCTGGTCTGACACAAATGTGTCTCCCTGTGAGGTATTAATAGTACTCGGTGTCTTCCCTGTCTGGTGTCTCTCTACTAGACCAGTGTTAACTCATTACTCCTGTAAGGTCTTATTGGGGATGCTGACAGTTGCCTTCTTCATAAATCCGTTCGTATTTCATGAAGCCAAGCTCTTACGCCAATTACAGCAAAACCTTCAGCACGAAGTAATTGATTTGAAATGCAATACTGCTAGTTAGTCGTTAGTTAGTCGAGGTTCCAACTTCACTGCAAAAGAGTCGTCCCCATTATGATCCGTTCCTGTGCCAATGAATATCACACAAAATGCTCCCCACTGTCCAATGTGAAAAGTGGAATAGACAGGAGTCTCGGCAATCCAACAGCCCGCACAGGTACATTGTGCATATGCCGAAGACAGAATGCCAACACAAAAGTCCTGCACGAAAACCACAGTTCATCGTCGATGGAATCGGCAGTCACCAGAAAAATCTCATCAACCCGGGTTTTCACACATGGCTATGTCTAAATTCACAGGGCGACCCGCCAAAAGCGTCGCATTAAGCACGAACTCCGTAGCTTCAGCGCCAACTCCAAGGAGTCTGAAAAATTCACTCGTGAACCGAAAAGGCAAATCAGTCAATTCAGCAACAGCAGGTAGCCATTGTTCCGAACATGCAGGTCACTGTACAAAGAAAAGCAGACATGTAGAAGCATTCCACGTGAATATCACAGCTCACAGAGCCCTCAGTAGCAGGGCGACGGAACCATGTGCAATATTGCACTGAGATGTAAATTTCTGGGGCTGCCTGCTTCACCTTCAGCTGATCATATGATTTCATTCTTGCGACTATTGCCTGTCGAACAATTTGAACACTTGCGTTCATTCGCCCAGAGATACATTTGTCGTTTTGGTATGACTTACAGATGCGAGCAGTCATTTTCTGCAATTAACGTTATAAAAAAAACAAGCAATGTTCCAGACTCACCGACAGTAACCTAGCTGCGCTTATGACTTTGGGCACGACAGATTTGTGCCCAGACATTCATAAACAGGCATCTGAACTTAAGTAAATGCTTATGAATAACAGTTACAATTTTAAATTAATTACATTAATAGCGATTTTCGAAACTGATTAAAAATTTATTGTTAAATTAAATTTTTATTGTAAACCAAAAAATGACAGCAGTGTAGTACTGACACTGACTGTCTTTAAAGTTTTAGAATTTTGTTGACCAAAATTAAGAAAGCTAAGAATGATATTGCACGACTTTTATAATTTTATAAACTTGTAGCCCGCTTAACTACCGAAAATAGTAGATATGGCCCTCTGCTTGAAAAGCTTGGGAACCACTGGTTTAAACCATCACCTGTTAGCATGGCATGAAATACATCAATGAAACAGGCTTTACACATGGACAGGAAGAAGTCTGCGAGGCTGCACCATGAAGACACAGAGCAGAAAGTATTTGGAGACTAATTTAAGACAATCTTCAGTACAGAGATAGTGCTGAATGATGATGATGAGCATTTGTCTGTAAATGTTTATTTTGCAGGAGTATTAATGTACATTGTCATTGGGATGAGTTGGGCGAGGGTGAGTTTGGAATAAGTGGGTTGAGGGTGAGTTTGGGATAAGTTTGAGATGAGTTGGTTGAGGGTGAGTTTGAGATGAGTTGGTTGAGGGTGAGTTTGGGATGAGTTAGTTGAGGGTGAGTTTGGGATGAGTTAGTTGAGGGTGAGTTGGTTGAGGGTGAGTTTGGGATGAGTTGGTTGAGGATGAGTTTGGTTGAGGATGAATTTGGCATGCACGGGTTGAGGATGAGTTTTGGATGATTTTATTGGGGGTCTATGTCCCAGTGGAAGATAGAGGGCAGACAAAGACCATATCTGATTAGGTTTTTTCATTAATCCTGCTTCTGAAAAGAGAAAAAATTCACATAAAAGTTGACAGGGTCGACTTCATTGCACTGGGTTTTTATCCCATATGGCTCAGTCTCTTTCCACAGTGAACTGCTGAAAGTGCCACACAAAGCACAAACTCCATAGCTTCAGCGTCGACTCTCTGGAGTCTAAAAAAATGCACTCATGAACGAAAGGATGCGGCCCAAAATCAAACCCACAACCCTTTTAGCCCGAGTCAGACGGCTTGACCAATTCGCCACAGAGACTCCCATAAGATCCTGCTTAGTTAGTTAGTCTTTCCTCTTGAGCCTAAGGCGGCGCATAGGGCAGAAGTCCTGTCTCTCCATGCTTGGCGGTTCGCTGCTACCTGTTGTAGATCTTGGATATTTACTTGGCCATTGAATGAGCCTTCTCTAATGATGGTTCTACGCAGGGTCTCTCTTGGTCTTCCCGTTTTCTTTTCCCTACTGGTGACCATATGAGGGCTTGGTAGGGGAGTCTTGACTTGTCCATTCTGAGTACATGGCCGATGTAGTTCCAACGGCGTCTTCTTATGAAATTGGATACTGTATCTTGCTTAGTCTCTTGTCTTATTTGCGAATTGGTTCTGAAGTCTGTCCAGTGGATGTTTAGAAGTCTTCTAAGACATTTGTTCTCAAAATTGTCTAATTTTTTATCTAAAGCTACTGTTGGTTTCCAACTTTCACATCCATACGTTAACACTGGAATCACACAAGAGTTGAAGATTTTAAGTTTTGTGTGTTTGCTGAGTGTCTTTGACTTCCAGATGTTTGACAGCTTATTGAAGGCACAAGATGCCAGTGCGATTCTAGATGATATTTCTGGTGTTGAGTCCCCTGTAGATGTCATTTTGCTTCCTAGGTATGTAAAGCTGTTGACTTTTTCAAGAACATTTATCCTGCTTAGATACCTTAATTATATATATAATTTACCATATCATCCATCTTCTGCCAATTGG